>CATIVS010000180.1:0-26896 GCA_949629135.1 Eremobia ochroleuca | reverse complement strand
CGATTGTTAGTCAGACTGAAATAGGGGTGAGTGACTTCACTGTGTAATTGGCGCCCGTAATCGGCGGGTAGATTTACATAGATAATATCGTGTAGCGGTCAGCTGGTAGCCAGTAGCCGGTGATATTAAATCGAAATTGGGACACGAATTAACCCCGTGATTCTATTGAAGATTAGGCCTCAATCACTGCTGTTCAAGGTTTCCTCTATTTCATGTGGTTTGATAAGGCAGTCAACGGTGTCGATTCTCTTGTTCACAAACTAAACTGAATTTAAGTTCAGTGCATATTTTTTCTTTCTATTTCATTAAGAGAAGGACAGATGATAATTTATATTAGTTTAGTCGTTTAGTCCTGTCAAATTAGTCAGCGCCTGACGTAGGTTGACGTATTTTTAGTACCTAGCAGTGGCGGACTAACCGGGTGGCGGAAGGGGCGGCCCGCCCCGGGCCTCCGGTCTTGGGGGGCCCCCAAATGCCTCCGCGTTCCCCTGATCAAATCCTAAACAAGACTAAAAATGTGCTTAGTAGCTACATAATTTCATCAAGATATACTTCTTGACCATTTGCATCTCGGTTGCATCATGCGAGAGGAGTTTTTCGAAACTTAAACTAATTAAAAATATCTTGTACAATGGGTCCAGAGCGACCTGTTAACCTAGCCGTGCTTTCAATAGATAGAAAAATTTCCAAAGAAATCGATTTCACAGAAGTTATTGGGGAGTTCAGTAAATTGAAGGCACGAAAACACATATAACACGCCACAAAAAATAAAAAAAACTATCTTTTATTTATTTTAAGTATCTAATTTTTTTTTTTTTTTTTGTCAAATGATTCGTATTTTATTTTCCTCACCCATATCCATTCCATATTGTAGGTATGTATGTTTATTTAGCCTAAATAATTTAATTCGAATTTAAATTTCACTTGCCAGATTTTAACGACATAAACATAGACACTTATTTATACATACAGATGTGAACTGAATAAAGAGTTTTTAAAACTACATTTTTTTTTAAAGCTGGGGGGCCTCATTCAGCTTTGCCGCCCCGGGCCTCTGACGGGCTTAGTCCGCCACTGGTACCTAGCCAATTTTTTAATCACGTCCCAACTTGTCTATGGAGTAGGTATCTTAATTTGACAGGACTAAACTAATACTTTTTATCTTCTGTCCTTTTCTTATTGAAATAGAAAGAAACAGATGCACTGAACTTAAATTTAGTTTAGCTTGCGAACAAGGTAATGGGGGCCAACGTCAATTAACAGAACATTATTCTTAGGAATTAGAATAGTAGGTAACGCAAACCCATGAAAACTGCTCGATCAGTTCGATAGCTAAGTATTAGTAGATTTATAAGTAATTCTTTCGATAATTTGATATTTAATGTTTTCCAAGACTTCACTTAATTTTAGAGAGATTTCACTATTCGAATTGTTTCAAAAAGTCTATAGAAGGTACACTGGACGTACCTACTTATGTAGGAGCTAAAGACGTAAAATCCTTTCTATTAACTTGTGATCTGTCACTTCCCACATGACGCTAAAGCTTTGGTTTCCTATGAAAGCGATGAACGGTCACACAATGACGGCTGTCTAAATACCGAGCGCTTCTTGACACAAAATGATGGTGAAAATGACATATTTTCATGACGGCCGTTATAATATGATGGAATGCAGCTGTAAAGGTTCTCAATCTCAAAAAAAAAAAAAAAAAAAAACAATTGCATAGCAGCTTTACCTCGATACCCCTCTAAGATTAGATACTGCTGCATTTTCTCAAGTTCAGCTGACGTTATAAACTATGTATAACAGATAGCGCCGTCTGTCTGTCAGGTGCGTACGTTCTCACAACCGGAAGGTCAAACCATTTAGACCTAACACTTGACATAGGGTAGAAAACATTTATGTTGATTGATTTATTAAAACTTCTCGCACACAAACAGGTACGAGCATAATCAGCCACTATTCCCACTGCTGGGACAGAAGCCTCCTCTTTTCGAGAGGGAGTGGGCCGTAATCTACCACGCGGGCCCAGTGCGAGTTGGTAGATGTCACATGTCTTAGGGCGCTTTCAATTTAGACGGTTGGTGCCGGACTGCAGCAGTCCGGCACCAACCGTCTAAATTGAAAGCGCCCTTAGATTTTTTTGGTTCTAGGACGGTTTACGATGTTTTCCTTTACCGTTTTGAGAGCAGTGGTGATGAAATTATTTACACAAAGTAAAGCGCCCGCCTGAGTTCAAACTCACGACCTTCAGCTCGTAAGTCGGGGCTGTTATCACTGGGCCACGACTGCTCCAAAGGTACACACGACGACATATCAAGCTATAGAGTTCCAGTTTTAGCTGACCTCGCATTGTAGGCTTTTCGTACTTTTTCAGAAGTCAGCTTATACTAGAAATGTACAGCTTGATAAGTCGCCGCGCGTACAAAGGCGGACCTAATGCATAGGGCATTCTCTACCAGTTAACCAACACCTGGGGTATGGTGAAGAGATAAGATTATGGCAGGTGCTGGTGCAGATGGTGGTGAGTTTCTTGAATTCTTAATTGTCTCCTAGTACCTAATTCATTTAAGTGAAATTTTCACTGTCAGTATACAACGTGTAACGTTAAATGCGCAAAACCTGAAAATAGTTTGATCAGAATAACGAGCAGAATTAATTGAACCACTTTTTAATATAGGTCACATTTTTCAAAAAATCTTCATTAAAAACGTTGCCGTGTCTATTTATTAATAGGTCAAGCAAGCCAATGTCAGCGCGGCGCAGCGGCCCGGTGCCGACTCCTCCCTCGATAAAGCATCGTCGCAGACGCAAGAAACGATCAGAATGGCCAGTAAAACTAAAACAGCACATAAAACCTTTACAATTTTTTTAATGACTTATTTTCTCTCTGAAATAGGTCAATTCAATTATAAATCAGTTGGGGTGTCTCAGGTTTTGCGCATTTAACGTTACACGTTGTATAAAGTTTCCCAGTCCTCCAAAGAATAAAAAGTGGGTAAGATGGCATTCGCCATTCGCTTGAATTAGTAAAAGCGGTACAGACAGAACGCTCTAGAACCTTATTGAGTGTTTCTGTTTAGGTTCTGAATAATTAATTTTGGAAAGCAAATTAGTTTTAATCGATAAGTTTAAGCAGGGAGGCACCTACCTAAGGTATTTAATAATTCATCGATCGGAACCTTAGGTAGGTAGGTACCTACGTAGATTTAGTTTTGAACTTCCTTCTATTATAGTTAGGTTCATCAACATCAGCCGGTCGATTCTGTAAAAATCTCACCGTGAAATCATAAGTGAAGTGAGCACTTAAAATAGTGTTAATCCCTAGCGAATGACAGCTCACTCCGCGCTCACTTCACCCAAGCTTTCGCGGTGAGATGGTTACAGAATCGCACGGCAGATTTTTATTTTGACAACCAAACATTTCTATGCTTCTAGAATCATATGCTGAATTCATGGTTTTAGATTTCACGACGATGTCTCAGCCACCCTGTATGCTAGACCAGCGAGCTGGTTAAAAATACACACATTGGTACTTCGGTTACCTCTCTGAGAAGAGAGATGGGCCTTCTTCTTCTCTTCTGAAATATCTTGGAAACTATGTACAAAAAGTATAAAAGAGGACTAACCTGTCGCTCAGAGGAATCGGTGACAGTGGCTGGAATGGTATGTAGTCCCTGCCCAGCTGCGACACACCTGTGGAAGACGACAGCTTTACATCTTCATAGGACCTTCCTTTTATTTCAATAGATAACTCAATATACATTTTTGTAATAGACTCGTAGCTATATGATAACAGCCACACGGTTGGTTAAAAAGGACCATCCTTTACATATATAGACCCCTCCGTGTGAAGTACTGGTGTTCAATTACATCCGGTTAGGCAGGGAGACGACCCCAACATAGCTGAGTTAAGATTTTCTCGACATATAGACCGAAATCTATTCCATCTATACGCTTATTTTAAACCGAATAAAAAAAAAAGAATGAAGTAAAATGCAATGGCAAGGCATTTGGCGGGGTTTTTTTTTCTCAATTATGTAAACCGATTTTTTCGTGATTACTGGGCCAATCCTGATCATCTCCCAAGATCCAACTCTCACAAAACTTTCAATCTATTCAATCTTCACTCATATCTTACCAGGCAGGGGTGCGGAGTCAGGCAGTGGCCTCAGTCTTCTGGGTGGGGGCGGTGCTGCGGGGGGAGGGGTAGACCTGGCGCGACGACGAACTGGCACTGGCAACTGTGAGCTTCTGCACCAAAGGTATACATACCGTATAAAAGAGAGAAGTTACAGGGTACCTACTATTAATACACGGTGTAAAAGGGACTTAAAGAAGCGCAAACTTTTACCATAACAGGCAAATTTTTTTAACGCTCGAGCTCGTTAGACCCACGAGCGTTAAAAAATTTTGCCGGTCTAGGGTTGAATGATTTTTTTTTCTCTACTGATTTCATGGAAAAAGTTTGAGCGTATTGATGTCCTTTAGGCCTTACACCCTGTATAATATAGATGTGTGTGCAGTATGCTTGAAGAACTAACCTGTTGACGTGACATGGCCTGATGTTCTCTATAGGACGACTCAGCCTTTCTCTCAACTGCAACAAAGATAAACTGTTAACTCGATTGTATATAAGTATATTGTACGTTGCATTAAATTATGGTTAAAAATACGAATGTGGCGCATCCGTTGGTACTTTTAACCATTATAATCACTCTGCGAATTGCTAAATTACTTAAGGCATTCTGTTCTCGGAGGCGAAGCATGTAGTTACTAACTACAATGGTGATACTCGTCTATGAAGTTACACCTTAGTGGACAGTGGACCTTCATGGTAAATTATCTATTTTATTACAAAAAACGTCAGCTCAGACTGTGCCAGCCAGCTTCCTCCTTACAACTGGCAGCCGGAACCCACGGCCCTCGCCAGACACAACGTGGCTTGCAGCTGAGCGCTTTGGATCACGTCTGTATCATCACTCACCTTATTACAAAACGCGTCAGCTTGGACCGTGCCCGCTACCTTCCTCCTCACAGCTGACAGGACGGCAGCCGGACCTACGACCCTCACCAGACACAGCGTGGCTCGCAGCTGTGCCTTTTGAATCACGTCTGCATTACCGCTCACCTTATTACAAAACACGTCAGCTCGGGCGGTGCCAGCCAGCCTCCTCCTCACAGCTGACAGCACGGCGGCAGGTCCCGCTGCCCTCGCCAGACACAACGTGGCTCGCAGCTGAGCGCTTTGGATCACGTCTTTATCACCGCCCACCTAACACAAACAGAAAAGACAGATTAAAATAAAGGGCG
This sequence comes from Eremobia ochroleuca, assembly GCA_949629135.1. Lineage (NCBI taxonomy): Eukaryota > Metazoa > Arthropoda > Insecta > Lepidoptera > Noctuidae > Eremobia > Eremobia ochroleuca. The sequence continues at coordinate 21,583 of CATIVS010000180.1, read as the reverse complement.
TTTTCACTACAACTGGAATTATTGCATCTTTGAAATTTTTTTTTAACCGAAATATCCAGCACATAATTAGATACAAATTCTGTTTCAATTTTGAAGTTAGCGGATGCATAGCCATTCGGAGATTGTGAAACAGGCCCTTAGGCTGGCTTTTACTATCCTGAACACCTAAGCCAAAGGTCGTGTCAAAGGTTGCCTTAGTTCTACAACGACCAATATTCTAGGCTGCAAAAAATAAATGTGCGCTACTTACGCCAATCATACTGGGATCAAAAATGAGGTCGACGATGTGATGTAACGCGAGTCGTTGCAGCAAAGCATGTGGCAAGGCTGCAGGGAGCGGTTCTCTTGCCATGCGCGAGATCAGCGCGGGCAGGAGTTGCCGTGCGCAGTCACTGCTTGCGCCCCGCACTAGAGCGCACACGGCGCCCTCTGCCGGGGCTCTTGCGGCTGCTACCTGTGCCATAAATGGAAACTGTTATGTCATGTCACTGATACAAACAAACGAAAAGCAAATAGCTGTCGGAGGAATAGCGGTCGGGGTTTTGACTTGTGAACAGCGTTTAGTCAGAGGATTCCTTTGATAACATTGATTGATGTTCGATACGGTACGGAAGCGTATCGAGTTGTGAATAGCTATGCAGAAGGCCAAACATTGTTCCCTAATCAGCGGAACCCACTGTGGAACAGTGTCTTTGATTTATGTAGCTCTTGTTGTCTGTCAAGTTCGCTGTGCATATTTTGCATTTGAGGGAAACCATGGAAAGAAAGAAAGAAAGAAAATCCTACTAATATTATCAACGCGAAAGTTTGTGAGGATAGATGGGTGGATGGATGTCTGTTACTCTTTCACGCAAAAAACTACTTAACGGATTTTAATGAAATTTGGCACACAGATAGTTTATAACCAGGATTATCACATAGGATACTTTACATCCCGATGTTCCCACGCACGGGATCAAGACTTATGCGGGTGAAACCGCCGGACACAGCTAGTACATATAGCACATGCTCAAAAACACAATAAATCCAGAATACAGCGAGATTTTTTTGTTTTTGCTAAATTATTATGTTTACCTACTTTTCTCTATCGTCCACGAGGAAGCTCCTCGTGGACGATCTTATGATTAAAAAAAAACTCAGCACGAGCTTAACGCACAAGTAAATTATAGGTAGGTCGTATTCAAACAGATAGGTAAGTACTGCTCACTTATTTGTGAAAGTCTAAAAGTCTAGACATTAAATGCGGTACCGGTGTACCTATTATAATGACTGTCTGCATATAATACGCGATACAGGTAAGTATTTTTATCAGCCACTTTGACACGCGACGCGAATAGGGTCCGTCCCCATTAGATAAATATTTTAACTCGGTATGACAATAATAGTGGCAGACGTGTTGTTAAAAGTACTATAATTCCAAATAGTTAATTGTCTATTGCCTGTTGTCATGCTGACAATAGGCGAATGAACTTCCAAAAGTCTAAATAAACTAACCTAGTTTCAGTATTTTGCCTTCCCAAAGTCATAAGTTAACAACCTTCCTAAAAGTATTGTTAAATTTTTAATTATTCAACCTCACTTAATCAACAGCTAAGTTGAAAGTTCTTGGTTGTATGAAGTACTGAGCCCTTTGTAAAAGAGCTCGTATGGGATGGTGACACATCTGATAGCTGCGTCTATTGCTCCATCTCATGATCATCTATCTTATGGACATCACCATAAGATTAGTGACCAAATGTATTATCGTTACCATGTAGACCGTTGTCAGCTTGTTTGTCATTAAACACCTTTTTCATTATTTAGCCTTCGATGTCCCACTGCTGAGGGGCTGCTGCTGAGGGGGCTTGTGGCTAAGTAGTAATAGCCGCACGGGCCGATCGATCAGGTTAAGCTGCGCTTGCCGCGGTTGGTCCGTGGATGGGTGACCATCTTCTCATACCGAGACCCCTCCGTGCCTCGGAAAGCACGTTAAGCCGTTGGTCCCGGCTGTCATTCGTGGATCTTTGACAGTCGTTACGGGTTGTCAGTAGCCCGAAAGTCTGACAACCAGTCTTACCAAGGGGTATCGTATTACCCAGTTACTGGTTTGTGGAGGTCAGATAGGCAGTCGCTCCATGTAAAATACTGGTATTTAGCTGCATCCGGTTAGACTGGAAGCCGACCCCAACATAGTTGGGAAACGGCTAGGCAGATGATGATGATGTCCCATTGCTGAGCAAAGGCCTCCCCCAAATCCTTTCATGCTTCCTTTTCTATTAAATACTTAACGCAAAGGGCTGATTTTTCAATGATCTGAGAAATAAAATAACATTTTGACAGTTATTTCATACAAAAACTGTCAAACGTCAATTTTATTCTTCGAATAAAAGTTATCTGGCGATTGTAAAATCAGCTCAAGAGATAAAATGAAATAATTGACAGTCTTTTACTTTTATCTAAATGATTCTTCAGAAGGAACTCGTCAGAATTCACCAACCTTATATTATTTGCACGAGTTAGAATTCCCCTTAACTTTCCCCCATGGTGAGTGTATTATGAATTATCATAAGTATTTGTTTTAGTTTATCGTGTGAGCGATACATCATAAAAGAAGGTGGGTTACAAACGTACAGTGGAAAATGCCAATGCGGGTTTGCCCTAACTGTATTTTTTTACAGAAGCATCACCTACCCCAGAAGTTACTTACACGTATCCTTTCTGATTGAATTGTGCCCTACCTTGTAAAAGAACGAATCAGTAGCGGAATATCAAAAGTCCAGTTACCAATTTACCTACAGCTGCAATTGCCTCCCTTACAAGACGATGGATGATACTGTAGCTGCAATACATAAATATACATCCACTCGTCACTGCGCGCGCGGAACACTGCCGGCCTGCAGTAATTGTATGCGGTGCAAAAGCACTGCGCCGCCGCCGCGCCGCGCCGAGCTGAGCCGCGCCGAGTCGTCGACGCGGTCTCTACGAGCGGCCAGTAACACGACGCCGACCTGCTCGCCACCGCACGGATTTCATTAGGAACTATATCTCATACTCAATATTCAAAGTGGATTCCTATTGGTTGAACGATGTTGTAAAGGAGGCCACTACTTGTGCCTCTAAGTTTAATAATAAGACATGTACACATTCTGTAAAGAACACAAGCCCTGGCTGGAGGCCTTAATTTATTGAGGCATCCACAGGCAAGCCCGGTTAAGCAGTCGACAACCTCATAGGTTGAACTGCGAGATGCCATTCTCAAAAAAAAAAAAAAAAAAGTAAAGAACACACCATTCGACGCCATTCGTTACCAGACCACATTCCTCGCCTAATTCAAATATACCTTAGTCGTACATCTGGAGTATTATTGCCTCACACCACCTAAGCGCTACAGTGGTGACCCCGACGTGATAGTAAGAAGTTAGAAGATACCTCCAGATTCACAAACCAAGTTTTCATCATGGCTAACAACGGTGAACAAGAACTCTCCGGTGTGTCGACGTCGCTGCGTATCCCACCAATTTGGCGTGACAAGATTCGTCTGTGGTTCGCGCAATTTGAAGCCATCATGTCCGTACAGAAGAAAGGCGATCAAGTTATGTTCGAACTCGTTATCGGACAACTTGAGCGGCAAGACCTCGACGAAATCTCTGACATCATTCTCCGTCCACCTGAAACCCAACGTTATGAAGCATTGAAGAATCGATTGTTCCAAGTCTACGAGGAATCCGAGCAACGGCAAGTACAAAGGTTGCTATCAGAAATGGAACTCGGCGACATGAAGCCTTCACAGCTGCTACGTCGCATGAAAAACCTCGCCGCTGATAATATCTCCGACTCCGCGTTACGGATTATGTGGACAAACCATCTTCCACAATCCGTCAGAGCGGTACTCGCTGTCAGCGACAACATCGCGAAATACTCCGATATCCACGAGCTGGCGATGATGGCAGATAAGATCCTGGAGCAAACACAACCACTCGGAGCAGTCGCTGCAGTTACCTCCGTTCCCGCAACTCCACATCCATCTACATCAATTGAGGAGAAGATCGACGCGCTCACGAAAGAAATCGCAGAACTAAAGACCTATCAGTCGAATTATCAGCAGCATCGACGCAGACCATTCGACAGACGACGTTCAAGATCGCGTTCATCGAGCAGGACCAATCGCAGTCGCGCACGTAACGATCAATCAGCGATCTGCTTTTATCATCGCAAGTTCGGCAAGGAGGCGCGAAAATGTACGCGTCCGTGCAGTTTCGAAGACACCAGCAGCCTCTCGGGAAACTAATGCCTGCGTTGGCTGAGGCGGCAACTGACGCAAACAACATTTCTTACCGCCTATTTATAACAGACAAAAACTCGCGTTTGTCGTTTTTGATTGATACTGGTGCTAACGTCTCCGTGATACCGAAAGGAAAAGGCGGGAAAGCTAAACCAACAGATTTTTGCTTGTATGCAGCGAACAACACGGTCATTCCAACGTACGGGGAGAAAACATTACAACTGGATCTCAACCTACGAAGACCATACACCTGGAAATTCATCATCGCTGCAGTCAGCAAACCCATCATCGGTGCCGACTTCCTAAAACGTCATCAACTTCTTGTCGACATAGCCGGCCGATGTCTCGTCGACAAGGTTACCAACCTGACCGTCAAGGCACCAGTTACCTGTTCCGCCGAACCTACAGTACGAAGTATCGACGTTGATCAGCCATATCACCAGCTCATCAGCAAGTTTCCTGACATCCTACGACCGTCATGCATGAAGGATACTCTCAAACACCGGGTGGAACACCACATTGAAACTACCGGTCCACCAATATACAGCAAAAGTAGACCACTTCCACCACATCGGTACCTATCCGTGAAGAAGGAATTCGAGTCAATGATGCAGCAAGGAATTTGCCGACCAAGCAAAAGTCCTTGGTCCAGTCCACTACATGTCGTTCCCAAGAAAAACAACGACATTCGCATCTGTGGTGACTACCGTAGACTCAATGACGTCACCAAACCCGACCGCTATCCAGTTCCGCGTCTCAAAGATTTTACCTACCTACTTCACGGCAAGAAAATCTTCACTACCCTCGACCTAAATCGTGCTTACCAACAACTGCCTGTATACGAACCGGACATTGAGAAGACAGCCATCACAACACCCTTCGGCTTATTTGAGTTCCCACGGATGTGTCCAGGTCTTAAAAATGCTGGACAGACATTCCAACGATTTATACATGAAGTACTCATCGGGTTAGACTACGCATTCCCATTCATCGATGATGTTATCGTCGCATCGGAAAATGAAACAAGCCACATCGACGATCTGCAGGAGGTGTTACGCCGATTAGACAAGTATGGCATCACCATAAATCCATCAAAGTGTGTCTTCGGCAGAGAAAATGTCAAGTTCCTGGGCTATGAAGTGTCGAGCAACGGAATCAAGCCACCACAAGACAAAATAACCGCCATCACTGCTTACCCCAAACCCGAGACAATTCAAGACCTACGTCGATTTATTGGCATGGTGAACTTTTACCGTGAAAGTATTCCAAACGCAGCCCACATACAAGCACCTCTCAACGCGTTCCTGCACAATTCTAAGAAACGTGACAAAACAAAAGTCGAGTGGAACACAGAAGCGTCACAAGCATTCGAGTTATGTAAAGTTAGCATACAGAACGCAGCTTTACTCGCTCATCCATCTCCATCACCAAATGACGCCATCGCCCTCATGTGCGACGCATCGAATACCTGCGCTGGAGCCGTACTTCAACAACTCATAAACAAGAAATGGATACCACTTGGCTATTTCTCAAAGAAATTCTCCGAAACTCAACAACGATACAGTACATTCGACAGAGAATTACTTTCAATCTATATGGCAATCAAACACTTCAGAAAAATGTTCGAAGGAAGAGAACTCATTGTTTACACCGACCACAAGCCGCTGACCTACGCTATTCGTAAATCTCCGTCCGATAACGATACACAAAGGCGCACTCGTCAGCTTTTGTTTATAAGCGAGTTTACGACCGACATCCGGCACATAAGTGGAGTAAACAACGTTGTCGCCGACGCTCTCTCACGTATAGAAACCATCGAATTGCCATCACCAATCAACTATGACGAATTATCACAAGCTCAAGAAAAGGACAGCTATATTCCAACATTATCGCAACAAACAAATATCCAACTGAAAAAAATCGTCATACCCGGTACCAACAAGGCAATATTCTGCGAAACGTCTACGTCACATGCTCGTCCATACCTACCGCACCTTACCTTTCGTCGCATCGCATTCAACGCCGTGCACAATCCAAGTCACCCTGGAATACGAACTACCCGAAAACTAATGCAAGAACGGTACTTTTGGCCAGCAATGAATACCGACATTGGCGAGTGGACGAAAACATGCAGTTCGTGTCAACTATCAAAAGTACAACGACATAATCACAGTGACGTCACAACATTCCCACCGAGCGAACGATTTCAACATGTTCACGCTGATATTATCGGACCGCTACCTACATCTTCATGTGGACATCGATACTTACTCACTATGATCGATCGCTGTACACGATGGCCTGAAGCCATACCCCTTCAAGATATAACCGCCGAAATCGTCGCAAGAAAGCTGTACGAAGCCTGGATATCTCGGTTCGGATGTCCTACAAGAATAACAACTGATCAAGGACGACAGTTCGAAAGTCGACTATTCCAAGACCTCGCAAAATTACTTGGAGCAGAGAAAACCCGTACTACTGCCTACCACCCGCAGAGTAACGGCATCGTCGAACGCTGGCACCGAACACTGAAAGCCGCACTCATGGCTCGACTAGAAAACAGCAACAAATGGATCTCCGAGTTACCTACAGTTCTAATGGGTCTACGAGCCGCCGTGCGCACCGACACCAACACTAGTGCCGCGCAGCTTACCTACGGCCAAGCGATACGCCTACCTGGCGATTTTATTTCACCTTCACCAGCCACGACGAAAATGGACCACGACTACGTCGATCACCTACACGACGTTATCACGAAGCTGACACCTACATACAAACCACATTCTAACAAGCGATGTATGTTTGTGCACAATGACCTACAGACATGTAGCCACGTGTTTGTACGCGATGACACCGTCCGCAAGCCTCTACAGCATCCATACAAAGGCCCATACAAGGTCATCGAACGTAACGAGAAATACTTCACGATTCAACTGCCAGGAAGATCTAACAATATATCGATCGACCGTCTCAAACCGGCGTACACCATCAACATCAACGAAAATCAACAACTTACGAGTACTGAGCTATGCCAACCACCTGGAGCTACTACTGAAGATCAATCCAGCCTACTTCCAGCCTCGGAAACGAAGGAACACCGCACAAGATCAGGCAGGATCGTCAAGACGCCTGTACGCTTCGCTAGGGGGGGAGTACTGTAGCTGCAATACATAAATATACATCCACTCGTCACTGCGCGCGCGGAACACTGCCGGCCTGCAGTAATTGTATGCGGTGCAAAAGCACTGCGCCGCCGCCGCGCCGCGCCGAGCTGAGCCGCGCCGAGTCGTCGACGCGGTCTCTACGAGCGGCCAGTAACACGACGCCGACCTGCTCGCCACCGCACGGATTTCATTAGGAACTATATCTCATACTCAATATTCAAAGTGGATTCCTATTGGTTGAACGATGTTGTAAAGGAGGCCACTACTTGTGCCTCTAAGTTTAATAATAAGACATGTACACATTCTGTAAAGAACACACCATTCGACGCCATTCGTTACCAGACCACATTCCTCGCCTAATTCAAATATACCTTAGTCGTACATCTGGAGTATTATTGCCTCACACCACCTAAGCGCTACAATACTAAAGTTTGTCTTTAAAAGATCGCTTCTGGCGAAAACGACCACTCACCGTTGTGTCACCCTATGTAAATATATACAACGTGTAACGTTAAATGCGCAAAACATCAGACACCCCAACTGATTTTGAATTCAATTAACCTATTTCAGAGAGAAAATAAGTCATTAAAAAAAATGTAAAGGTTTTATGTGCTGTTTTAGTTTTACTGGCCATTCTGATCGTTTCTTGCGTCTGCGACGACGCTTTATCGAGGGATGAGTCATCACCGGGCCGCTGCGCCGCAATGTTTTTAATGAAGTAAATATGGATTTTTTGAAAAATGATATTTATATTAAAAAGTGGTCAATTAATTCTGCTCGTTATTCTGATCAAACTATTTTCAGGTTTTGCGCATTTAACGTTACACGTTGTATAATGTACCTACATACAGCAAATCTCCGTGTCAGTCAGTAGAACACACCAGATTCGTGGGATGTTATCTCATCATAAATCGCGTCAAGCCAGGACAAAACTTCAACAAAATAGGCCACGATCTTGAGCACTAAGGGACCGAGTATAAAGAAGATTACCTCATCGCTCAGGGCCCACATGTGGTGCACGAGGGAGAGTGCGGCCGGCTCCACCTTTCTGACGCTACTGGTCTCCAGTAACGTGCTGTGGAGCTGGTCCGCCGCCCGCACCGCCGCTATCCAGTTCTCCTATTAGAAATAAATATGATACGAAGACTTGAAAAACAAGTGAGTCGAGTCAATCATTTATTTTGCTTGGTGATATCAACCGAGGACAAATGCAGACTTTGGGCTGCAGCTGAGAACTTCTTAATAGAAAAACCCTGACACTTTTGCCCGATCAAGGGATCAAACTCGGCACCCTAATAGCGTAACACACTATTACTCTCAATTTGAATAATTTTGAAGCATATTGCTAATCCATTGCTCCATATTTTCGAAAAATGTGTCTGCTCAACAACGTAAATAACGCAACGAAAGTTGTTGAACTGTCAAAATGAAACACATTGCTACTGATAGTGTGCTACGCAATTAGGTACACTGCTGGGCCCCATGCTCAACAGTCGCGTTTACGAGCACTAATTTGGTATAATAAAGTACATACATGATCTACATGAATTTTTGATAATTTGTAGACAAAAGACACTAATGTACCTAAAGTACCTTTCAGTTAAAGCCATACCAAAATAACTAATCTAAGAACAACGTTTTCTAAACTTGGTTATATATGAAGTATGTAGTTATATTAGTATATGAAGAAATTAAAATAATGATAATGTACCGTGTTATGCAGCTGATCGGACACATGTTGCGGAACCACCCCCAATTCTTCCCAATCGTAATGAGCTCGCAGAGGAGTTGGAGTGCGTGGAGTTAAGATGTCGGTCTCCTTCGGCGGCGACGACGCCAGGAGACTTAACACAAACCTATACGCCAAAGAAATAGAGCAATAAGATGAAATACGAAATACGATGGAATACTGTAATCAGCTATAATACCAATTATTGACTCGTCTAGGTATATATCGGTCACTTACCCATCACGCTCCAACTCTACCCTTGTTTGATGACGACGCGGTGACACTGACGGACTACGCTGCAAGTTATGCATAACCTCTACCTCCTTATGAGGTTCCACAGGACTCCGAGAACCGCGCCCAGGCTTCTCTGGAGACCGCACTTCAGCCAGTGATAATGCCAACCCTGACATTTCAGGCAATTTTCCTTCCTCTTCATCGTTCTTAGATCTAAAGTAATCGTACAACTCGCTCAAAGACTTCGATTTTACTTTAACTCCATTATATTTCGCTACGTACGTCGGCTTCTGCACCTTAGTATGAATAACTGGCAGTGGTATACCGCTCTTTTTTCCTTGCTTGTTTTGTGACTCTCTTTCTAATGCCTCCCGTTTTATTTCATTAATTCTACTAACTATACCAGGCGTTACCGGTGCCAAAATTTCTTTATAATTGTCTTTTCTTATCTGCTGTTCATGAATATTGTTGTCATCTTCGCTTGTTAATAAGTTATCGCTGTCTGGGGTCCTTATTTTTACACTCTCACCACCAAAACGCACTCTTTTAACCACAACATCCGTGTCCTCGGATTCACCGTCACTATATTTTAACATGTTTCTGTCTGAGCTATCGTAATCGTCTTCACTTCCTGTATTCTTATCAGATTCAGTCTCATTCTCTTCTAAAACGGTCATTGTGATCGCTGTATCGGAATCAAATTTAATTTCTGTTTCAATTATGACTTTTGTAAAATGATTATTGTAAAAAGGTATTGACCCAAAAGAATCTTCTGAAGATGAATCAGTCGACACCCGAATAGGGCCCGTATGGTTATTATTAAAAACATGATTTATTTTTACTAAAGGTTGATTGTTATTATGTCTATAGGCAGTTTTTCTCGGAGCGTAATAAACATCCATTGAATCTTCATCATAAGTTTCACATAAGTGTCGAAATCTTTCCTGAACTTTGGGATCTAATCTAGAAAGATATATCATGTAATCCCGTGGTCCACAAGCTCTTCTTAGTTTCAGTAGAGATCTCTGCGCGACGTCTCTATGCACCGGGTCGAAGAGTTTCTCACCTAGAACTTGAAATATTGGTAACATATCGAGGTGTGAGTGTCTTCTTTTCAATATACTCATCACGGAAGGTATCGATAATATGAGGCCTGTAATAACGTTCACTTTTGTGTCAATGTTCGCGGAATGAGGCCTTATGTTGTGGTAGGAACATTTGTCTAAAATTGCTCGCGCCGCACATTCAACGTCTTCGCAATGCGTGCAAAAGACTTTTAGTGCGTCCAGCGCAGCTTTCCGGACATTGGGAGAGTTGTGTCCTAGGTTGTCAACGACTTGATCAAACGGAAACGATAGCGCATTCCCAGAGAGCGGCAGAAGATCAGCTAAGACACGAAGCGCGTGAAGACGTACTTCCCACTCGGGATGCGTGAGGCGGTCCCTTATTGCGACGTACAGCAGCTCGACGTCGAGGTCGGGCGGCAGGGCTCGCGCCCGCAGCACGCGGTCCCACAGCGGAGCCAGAGGCGGCGGCGGTGTCTCGGGCAGTTGCATGATGGTGGACTGACGGCGAGGGCTCGCGTGCCCGGCCGGGCCGCGTCGCGCCGCACAACTGGGTTAATGGTCGGACGGTAAGCCACGCCGCCCCTGACCAATCGATGGAAACACATACCTACGTATAACAGCGACGGGCACACGTACACATTCGCGTATACGCGCACTTGCAACAAAATAATACTGGACCATTAGCATAATACTAATTTGCATGGAATAATACTCAAGTCGGCGAAACTGTTTCGTTTCCTGTTTAGTTTACAGGCGATAAATAATAATAGCTTGCGCTAACCTGCCTATTACTGAAACTGAAAAGTTGTAAACGTGGAGAAAACTTTTTCTATGAATTTCTTACCTGCACGTGTAGATATACAGATTAGAGGGTAGAATTACATAATTGTAAGTATGAAGCTACTTAGGTAATATTATAATATGTAGCAATCTAGGTATATAGCGAGGATTTGATTAGGTAATATATAATTATTCAGTAGGGCACCTTATACAAAATGTCTCGGATGCCAAAACGGTTTATTAGGTTTACCTACTTACTGTCACCTAAATACCGATCCAATTATTCGAATTTCTCAGCAACCTACGCATTTCATAAGTAGAGAAGGGAATCTATAAAGCCTTATTACTTGTTATGGCTCTTTATAGCCTTTACAAGTCTTTACATCAATCCATTTGATAAGAATTCAGGTCATTTTGACACCAAGGTTAAGACCTTCGAATTTACACCTCAATGGCCTTGGGGTGCGTTAAAAAAACAACTTGCTAAAAAAATCTGTGATTAATTCTTTCGCACCAATTGCGTTTTTAGGGTTCCGTACCAAAATGGTAAAAAGAGCCCTTAAGGAGCGACTCAGTCTGTCTGTCTGTCACAGCTAGATATCTCAAGAAATACTAATGCTTTCAACTTGAAACTTGGGACAGTTTTAGATGACGTTTGCCCAACTATTTTGTAAATAAGAAGGAAATAGAAATATAGGATTTATTTTTGGCAACAGGGACTGAAATTTTTGTCTTGTCTTAAAAATTCGAAGCGGCATGTGGGGTATCATATGAAAGAGTGCTGTTTGTACAGACGCCAGCACATCAAGCTACCCGAAACTGTCAGATTTTCCCAATCAACTTTGAACCTTACGCTTTAGTAATAAAGTTGAAAATCTATTAAAGAAATCTGACAGATTGTAATAGCTTGATGTGCTGGCGTCTGTACATTCTCAAACATTTTTTCTTTTTTTAGGCCGCATAGCTTTCGACGTTTGATGAAAAATGTTAAAAAAAATACCGTTCCCCTTATCTCCGAAGTTTGCATAGAGAAAAATCTGATGTATATACTTTGTCGTTAGACCGTATTCGGGTGCTCGAAACACTTTACTCGAATTCGGGCACCCGATACATTAACTACAGTGGTCATTGTGGTACTGGAACACGATGGACTGGACGGGTGTACTCGACCCCGTTCATTTGCACTTGCCGTTTGCCCTAATTCCATAGGCAATCGAATTCGGGAGAACGACCAAGCGTAATTGCGCCATAACGATGCAAGTCTAGAGAAATTACTTAGTCCTGATGAGTGAACAAATTAGGTACGTGGGTGAATGGTAGTCGAACCTCTGGCTTCAGGCTGTACCCTCACCCAACATAGGCACTATACCGCAGAGTAGAGAATATAACGCAGAGGCCTTATAAAAAGCCAAATTAGCGAGATCAAGAAAACCAATAGCGAGAGAAAGAATCTGTTACTGGGAAATAAATCTCTTGATTGTAGTAATTAGGTAGGTACAGCAGACCGACAGTAGACAAATCTTGCCATTGTGCTGCCCCATAGTAGGTAAGGGTTGTTTCAATAATATCTTCTCATTTTGAGTGTTGGATACAAACTCTACTACTCTACCTACATAATAGTACTTGCAGTTCTAGGAAAAAACCCCTTCCCTTCTTCCTTAGGGGTACACAAAAACGACATTGATAAGCTCCACTTAGCTACAGGAGCACGAACACACTACAGATTGCAGCTGTGCTACGACGTAGCAGCTGGTCAACCGCGCGGGGGCTACGATCACTACGACGTAGCGAGAAAGCTCGGCGTGAATCGTGACGTCGCGTCGTCGGTCATACAGCCTCAACAACCCACCGTTGCAGTTGTGAAAAAAGAAAGAGTTCAAGTTTCAACATCGGTGATGGACCCAAATACATGCCTGACTTAGCACCTAGCCGCCGCTATATTCCCGGTCTGCCCCACACCGTCGTCCCCACTGGGCACGAGTAGGAAAAAAAGTTTCGTTGCTCCCCAGCAGTGGGTGACGATTGGAACTTTCTATTTCCACCCATTCCGCTATAGACAGAGTCAAAATGCAATAATGGGGATTTCAATAAGAGATTTCACGGACTGTTAAAATGTCTTAATTACAACTTTCTGAGCAAGAGTGGTGGGGACGACCGGGAATAAAGCCAGCCGCCGCGCCGTGTAAACTACGAATAATATGTCTTCAGAGTTTTATTATTCGTAGGAAATAAATCATAAATAAAGAGTTTTTATAAATAGTTAACAATGTAGATTTTAATTATAGAGCTGATTGATTTCTCATAGAAATCTTCAAAAAGCCTAATAAATAAATAATAATAAATAATAATAATAATAAATAATAAAATTTATTCAATAATATAAGGACTAACGCTAAATACAGTTTTTCTTAAATCTATGTCAAGTTCACCATTTTTTTGTGCCTGAACTAGGTAATCCTGTGTTTCAGGCGATTGGAGGTAACAATAATTTATTAAATAATCACTTAATTATCATATTTATCTTATTGGTACTTATTGGTACACATGTAAAACGTTTATAAAATTATATACCTATTACTAACAATATTTACTTTAGTACAACTAATAACTTCTCTGTATCTTCATAGGACATAGTTTGAAGAGTCTGCATAAGGATTTTCTTGCAGTTACTCTGATTTAAGGAGTAGATGTTTACTTTATCATTTAGCCTATTATAGAGTAGCGGTCCGAGGTACATATAAAATTTGGCTGTAAAAGCATGCTTTGTGCTTTTTTGAGGGCAAACAATATCTTTCCGTCTCCTTTTTGTGAATTCAGTGCTGAATGGAAGCGCCGCGTGTTGTTTTAGTACAGTGCTCATTATAAATAACTGTCGAACTGTTAGTACTTTACAAGCTTTATACAGGGTGTTAGTGGGGAAAAGAAAAGGGCGGCAAGTAGCCACCTTGAGAATAGCTCTTTGTGCTCTTTCAATGGGTAGTAGCAAAGTTTTACTCGCCCCACCCCATGAAGTGATACAGTAAGTCAAAATTGACTGACAAAGGGCAAAGTATACTTGCCTAATTATTATTGGATCTGCTATACATCGTATCTTTTTGAATACGTATATCAGCTTACGAATTCTATTATTTAGAGCTTCCATATGCGGTCTGAAGGAAAGGGTTTCGTCTATTATAATACCCAGGTATTTTATTTTATCTGTATTTTTAATATTAGGACACTTACATAGGCTGTCTGCAGGGATTGGGCAACAATGAGCATGCAGCGCTGAGGGGATCTTCGATATTTGTTTACGCATAGAAAACTTAATAAAACTTGTCTTCTCTGCATTTAGGGTTAGTGAGTTATTTTGAAGCCATTTATTTACAATATTGAATCCGTGTTGCGCAAGATTGTAGACTTCATTTTCTGAGTCAGCCGAAAAGAGTAGAGCAGTGTCGTCAGCGTAAGTAATGATAGTGCCATGCTCTAGCTTTAGATTGCAAAGGTCATTTATATAGATCAAAAACAGTGTAGGCCCTAAAATACTTCCTTGAGGAACACCAAAAAATGTGTTTTTTTGAACAGCGCTGAGAACATTGCCAATCTTTACGCACTGGGAACGATCTTCTAAATAACTTTTGAAAATTTTCAGCTGGGTGCCTCTTACACCCATGATCTCAAGCTTGCGCAACAGGATTGGAATGGAAACTGTGTCAAAAGCTTTGGCGAGGTCCAGGAAGATTCCTACTGTGTGGTTACCCTTGTCAAGTTCTTGCGCTAGATAGTCAGTCAGATGGTGTACCGCATCAGCAGTTGAAACTTTAGGTCTAAATCCAAACTGCCGCTTAGAGAGAATTGATTTATCTTCCAAATATTTCAACAACCTTCTGTTAATAATTTTTTCCAATATTTTTGACATGGAAGGCAGTAAAGAAATAGGTCTATAATTCGTCACTTGCTCTTTGCTACCTGATTTATAGACAGGGACAATTACAGATTTTTTGAGACACTCGGGGAAATGTCCTGAAGATAAACAAATGCGGAAAATATAAGTCAGTGGTCGTACTAAAATGTCCTTGAATTTTTTGATAATTTTATTCGATATGTTATCCCAGCCAACTGCACAGTCTTCTTTCAAGGTCATAATTATACTTTCTACCTCAGTCTCGTCAGTATCGAGCAGCGCAAAGGATGTTGAAGCAGTGCTGCATGTTAAAGGAGTGCTCATTGGGTTTTGGGACTTGTCCAGATTTTTTTCTGCCAGACACTTTCCGACATTAACGAAGAAATTATTTGCTATGTTAGCGGATTCCAGTGGTGACGAGTGTGCTTGTAATAAACCTGAAGATGACTCATACTGTTTAATTGTATACGTTGCGTCTTTAATATATTTCCAGATCTTTTTACTATTTGTTCCAGCCTTTTCCAATGCCACTTTGTCGTAGTTGTTTTTTATTTTTTTAAGGAGATCATTACAGAAATTTCGATATCTTTTGTACGAAAGTTGCAATACTGCATTGTCAGGATTAGATCTAGCTTTCATATGCAGTTTATCCCTATGTTTCATACAGCGAATAAGACCTGATGTGATCCATGGTTTTATGTTGTGATTTTTGTTGCTCAACTGCGATACGACTGTGTTTTTCTGAATTGCATTTCGTATGTTTTCAATTACATACAACATGCAAAACTGCGGGTCAGCGGAATTATAGACTGGATCAAAATCGATGACTCGTAAATCGTCTTCAAGTTTATTTATATTCAGTTTTGAAATTTTGCGAGTGTCTTGTTTAGGTAATTTACAATTAAGGGTTAGTAGGGCAGCATTGTGATCGGTTATTGTTGAGTTAACAACAAGTGCAATAGAAGGCAAATTCGATTTAAGCATAATATGATCCAAACAGGAGCCACTATGATGTGTAGGAAAGCTGTGTGCTGGGAGCAGGCCATGAAAGGCGCATAGGTTGAGGTAGTCCTGAGCAAACGCATCAGCACTTCCTGGTAGTATATTGATATTAATATCTCCAATTACAATCATGTTTTTGATGGATGATAGGGTTTGCAAGGTCTCATTCAGGGAGTCAGTAAAAATGCTAGTATTTTTAAAAGACGGAGGCCGATATAATGCTAATATCGCAAATTCTGATCCGATTTTAACTAGCAATCTGTTACAGTCGTGCATATCAGGTTCCTGAACAGAGACATTGAGGTGATCTCTTGCATAAACTACCAACCCATCATTTTGGTTGTAATTTATAGTACTTCTATACATATTATATCCCGGGATTAGTGGTATGCTATATTGTTTAGCAAGCCAGCACTCGGTTAAAACAATGACGTCACAATTTATGTTTAACCTTTGCTGAAATGCACTAAAGCTATCAAAATTCTTAAAAACACTGCGAATATTTTGTGTTAATATGGTTAGCGGTGTTTTGTAGCCAGATAGATATTGTTTACAGTGTTCAGCTTCACAAACTTTGGACTCTGATACAGAGAAATTATCTAAATCATTAATCAGACTATTTATCATAATGGTAGTTAAAAGTAAAAATATAAAAATAAAAATATAAAAAAAAAAAAAAAAGGTCAGAAAAAATAACTAATTTACGGCGCTCTTAGGCGCCTCCATAATCTACAGAATTGATGTACCTTTTTTCAGCCATTATTTTCGCGGGGCAGTCAGCAGCGCCTGTGTTATGCTTGTCTGGCTTTTTGAAATGCAAGCAAGTAGCGCATTTTGGTTCGTCAGCCTTTTTTGGGCATTCTTTTATCGAGTGACCTTGATCACCACAGTGGCCGCAGGTATGTGATGTTTGTCGACATGACTTGGCTGCATGTCCATGCTGACACTTATAACATCGGGTGACCAAAGTAAAGTCTCTCACAGGGCATGACGACCAATTTATAAAAACTCGGTCTTGTGATATCAGGGCTTTGCGTATGACTGCAGATACTTCAATTATGTAATTACAGGTCTCAGTGTCTTTCTTACCTGACTTATGACTTAATTTAATTGAGCCCAAAAACGTCTCAAGGCTGTAGTTCTGAAATTTTTCGGCTATATTTTGCTTGTATAAACAAGTAAAAACCTCATTTTCCTGCATGGATGTTGGCACTCCTAAAATCACAACCCTAGGCTTCCTTTTATGGGGCTCGTCGACTGTTAGGCCTGAATTAGTTAGGTGCACCGATTGTCTCAGCTTCTCGATGTCGTCCTTCGTCTCGGTGCTGATGATTACACCGCCGTTCTTCGTCTTACGCAGGCCCCTCACCTGGAGTTTCATCTGCTCGGGGTTGATGATTTTTTGGACAAGAGTTTTGGTCTCATCGCTGGTCTTCAACTTGTCACTCGGATAGATGGCCACAGAACTTACATAACTCGGCTGGATAAAATTGTTGGCACCTTTCTTTACCATGTCAGCAAAGGAAGATCCCTGAGATCCCTGGGCAGGTTTCGTCGAATCTTCGATACTCAGCTTAAGGTTCTGTAGCTGCTGCGAAAGATCGAGTTGCTTTTCAAGAGTTCTGACTGTGTAGTGCGATTGGAGAGCTGCTGCTTTGACGGACTGGTACATGACGGCCATCTGCGAAGTCCCGTGTCCAATTTTCCGGCATAGGTTATTGACGCGCGTTTTCTGCTCCACATTCAACTTTCCCTCAGCTGCAATAGTACACACTTCGTTCAGGCTCTGTTCGATAATCGTCATCCAGTTCTGAATTTCTGGCGTCGAGATAACTTCAGGGGCATCGTTCTTTTGGTTAGGCACTTGTGGGGGAGAAGAAGGTACGGCCACGGGCACTGGTGTAGAAGGTGGGGAGCGAGCACATTTCCTACTCCGGCTGAATGGACTATCCTCCATCATGAAGCAGGTTTTTTAGTTCCTGTTAAAAACTGGTCATTTCTACTAACACACCATTCACAAATCTAAAGTAAGAGTAAATAAAAGAAACGGTGTAGTTTTTCGTTTTAAATGGCATCTCTTAAGATTTTTTTTTTGTCTCCTATTGTGTGGCAGGATCTCGAATTCTCTACTCACAAACCAGTTTATTTTTTTTAACATGACATATTTCTTTACTTTTTTGAACAAAATATCATAACGCTTATTTTGATTAATTATTTTTAATTTAAATTTTGTTTAACTTCTTTAACACAAACTTAACGCAAAGTAGAACGGAACGCGTTTTGCCGCCCGCCATGTTTATTTTGTTAATGTCATTTTTCAATATCACTTTGGTTGGGTTGTGTTGTGGAATCTGTGGATTGCGTTAGGTACTTGTTTTTTTTTAATACAAACAATTGTTTCCTATAATATCGATGAAGTCTATTAAAGAAAGCCATGTGAAAATTTCAGTGCGCATAATAAAAAGGACGTCTTACTTCAGAAGTATGCTACCTTGATGACAAATATAGTGTGAGTGCGGATCAAAGATAATGCCGACAAGATGAAGGTTTTATCGTTGTTATTTATGATTACGACGAGCTGCGGCGTCTGTGTGATCCTCGCTCAAAGCGATAACTGTACCAGAACTAACAGTCGTGGTGATTATAAACTATGTGTTCGCAAGCTATCCGATACTTTAGCAAGTAAATTTAGTGATATTGTGGTTAAAGAACTAGGCAGCGAGTACACGGCGCGCTTCGAAATCCGGACCGCTTATAAAGTGAGCCGCTACCAAAGCTCTGACAATGATGTGTTGACCAGTATCGCTGACAAACTGAGCTACAAGCTATCATCAGCTACAAACATACTTCGCGACATGAACAATGTTATAAGCGACAACAGTACTCCGTCCTTCACACATCCTTGCCCATTCAACTCTATTCGTAAGTCTGTGTTTATTAAAAGTTCCAATGTATACGACAGCCTGCCTTCACAAGATCCTAAAAAAAATATGCTTGGTCGCTTTAAGGATTTAAAAGTTAAGAGACAGTATTTCCTATCACACATGGACTATGCCACTGATAGAGATTGTGCTACAATGCCCCACTCTAATTTACGGTACCTGTATCATAAGATTGTGCATCCTGAACCAAAATTGGTGGTGTTTATAATTGATAATAATATGAAAGAAGATTCACTACAACATGCTGTGCATGTTGCTAAAGAAACTGTGTATGCTCTGCAAGACTCAGATATGATAGCACTGAAGATGACGAACATGACAGAATTCCTTAAATTTGAAGATACTTGCAGTACAGATGGGATGTCTGACCTGGGAAATGCCACAGAAAACAATAAACTACTGCTGAAAGAATACTTAACATCTTTAGATATTGCACCTACAAATCTGTCTCCTCTAGCTATTAACAAAGAGCTAAAAAATCTGCTGCTACAGAAGGATTTACCAAAACACAAGCTATTCATTTTCCTAACAGATACAAAGGTTATGAAGAATGAAACATGGCTAAAAATATTTCCATACTCTTCAAACAAAGATGAGAGTTTAAGGTTTGCTATCGGATTAATTTATGAGAATCAAGCACATAAAAACAGTTCACTGGGTATACTGCACATTGACAAGTGGCACACACATACAAACAATCATTCTGTTATGAGACTGCACATAAATGACAGTGGAGTGGTTGGACAAGTTGCTTCTGCCTTTATATCTTTACTGCCTGGTCACTACGGAAGTAAAAAGATTAAAATTGAAGGACCAGTGTGGGAGGCAACAGAAAGAGACTTCATGATATCTTTAGTGCTACCAACAACAAGTGGAGTGCTTGGACTAGACCTTTATTGGTCAGATCTTGCAGAAGACATTGTGTATTTCAGGGGAACGAATCAAAGAAGAAGAGCTTTTGTGATGGATTTTTCAGGTACAGTGCTAATGCACACATTCTTCCCGAGGCCAGAATCAGCTTCAGATAAAATTAAATTCACAAAACTGGAAAGTGTGGAAACATACACATTCATCACAACTGTAAAGGAAGAAATGTTAGCTAATAATTCAGGCAATTTGACAATGTCTGAATGTAACTCTACTAAATCAATTATTTACTCTTGGAAATGGATAGGGAACTTGTATATAGTTTGTATTGTGTCTGAAATGACAGAACCTGCTGTATTTAACAAAACAAACATATTTTTTACTAGAAGTAACAAGGAGATATTGTTCCACAGGTTGGATTTATTCCCTCCTAAAATGGGAAAAATGTGCAGACATTTCAAACAAATAGCCACTATAGACCAAGGTACTGTGTACTTAAGTCCATCGAGCTTCCAATCACCTTTTACTTATTTATATGACATGGGTGATGGTCAGGAGGCTGTAACATACATGCAGAACTATTTAGCTTATTTAAAAAGTGTTGCCCATGGCTTACTCTCCAATCCTGGTCTTAAGAATGAAATTCAGCAAGATGTTGGTTTTTTGAACTCTATTTTGTCTTATTATAAAAGACAACATCTGCATGGGCCTTATTCAAAGTACATAGTCAGAAGGTATGCTGTGACAGAGAGTGGAGTCCTGGTGATGTTCCCTGGCACTGTGTTAGAGTATGATTACGAGCCAGTGAGGAGGCCGTGGTACACATACGCTTTAGAGAATCCTGACAAAATTATTCTAACTCCTCCCAATTTAGATGTTGGTGGAGCTGGCTATGTTGTTTCCATATCATATGCAGTAAAAAGTTCCTTCTATCCTACTATGGTTGTGTCAATGGATGTTACTATGGGGTTCCTGTACAAGCTCCTCATCGATAGTATGCCTCTTTGTGCCATGTCTTATGTTAAATGTTTTATCATGAATAATAAGGGCTATTTGGTGTCACATCCTGGACTTATGGATCCAAATAGCTCTGGTCCCATTGAACAACAGCATATCACTCACAAGGAATCCATGATTGCAATTGACATGTTGAATCATAAGGGTTTCGTTACAAAAAGACTGTGTAATAATTTCTATGATAAAACAATACAGAGATTTTACGAATTTAATACTTCACTGCCTAATGTGCTCTCTAATGTCGTATCAGGCGATCATTGTGTTCATTATTATATTGCTGCCATTCCAGGCACCAATGCATTCATTGGCCTAGTCAATGCGTCGTGCAGCGTGGGCGCTTTCTGCCCTTGCAGTATGGTCGACCGTCTGTGTCTAAATTGCAATCGTATGGAACAAACTGAGTGCGAGTGCCCATGTGAATGCAGCTCAGAACTTTACGAGTGTCCCAACTCAAATGTATCACGTTTCAATCTAGAGATACCTCTTTGCGGCATGATGCTAGAGAACAACAACCACAAGTCGCATTACTTTCATAACTTTGCAGAGAATTTAAAATCCTGTTTTGATTTTCAGTGCGAAACTTATCTGTCGCATTCTTCCTGTTTAGGCGTTCTTGGTTGTGAATGGTGTCAAA
>CATIVS010000179.1:0-19035 GCA_949629135.1 Eremobia ochroleuca | reverse complement strand
AAAAGCTCTTTGTGAAAAATATCGCCTCATCTAGAAGAGGAATCTTTCACAAAAAGCTTTAGAGTGGAAATTCTTTTTGTGCCACTATTACTTGTATAAAGAAGCGGGTTCCCAGTAAAGACAAGTCAGTACCGTTCCGTACGGGTGAAACAGTCCCTTTACTGGTTGACTTATGCGGTAACTCATACAAAAACAGCTATAATTTTTTTTTTTCTGAAGATCAACTTGCAGGGATGTGTACTGAAGATCGGGCCGAAAACCCGCTTATTTATGCAAACACTCAGACCACTTACCATTGGGTCAAGTAATAAGAAAAAAACCATTCTCTTTTCTGGTTTTACACTTATTATGAAGTGTGTGGCCACTAAATAGCATTTATTCATATATTTTTGCATATTTTGTTTTTTATAAATGTGCTGCCACTATGTATTATATTGACAAACCCAACTGTACCATTGAACTAGAACATCTGATGTCTACAGTGGACCTCTCACTGTACAAAGACGAATCGCAGCTAGAGAAGAAGGGGCGCAAACGGAACAGTTCCAAGTCGTCCCCACGGGCCAAACTGGACAACTCTAATGATTCTGAGGTGAGATTCTACATTGGCTTATTCAATTACACAAAACAAGAACAAATCAGTACCTTAGTGTTCTTCTATCTTTATGTATTTCTTTCTTTTAAGTGTTTTGTGTGTACATTAATAAATAAACAAGAATGAATTGTTAAAGTTATTGTAAAATAAAATTAAGGAAAAGGGTACAAAAAGAGGAGTGAGGATATCATTTTGAAATGTGAATTTGTACTTTTATACCCAATCTTAAGAGAAATACCCTTATCACAGAACCAAATAATAGCAAAACTTAATAATAGTTTGAAGACATTTGATTGGTTGAAACTACTTTTAAATAATGACTTGAGCCTTGAGTCATACGGGCCTTAGGCCCGCTTGCATCAAAATTCACTAAATGTGTTTAGCGCTAAACATATTTAAAACATCATTCTATCTCTTGTTATCTTCAAAAAATTGACAGAAACAGAGTTATTTAAATTCTTTGAGTGTAACGACGTTAAACGTATTTAGTGATTTGTGGTGCAAGCAGGCCTTAGAATTGAATATAATGCCATCGTTTCAAGCCATCATTCTGCTCACTTGTTCCAGGAATCGGTGACGCCCGTGAAACGCGCGCGGACGATGCCAAAGCGCAGTCCAAAAAGCGCTCGCAAAACTAAAGCACAAACAAAATCACAAACAAACAATAAAAGAAAATCGTCAGGTAGTACGCCCACAGTGGCGAGCACTAGCAAGGTAGGCATAGTACAACGGATATATAGAAATGTACGTATCCGCCATCACCAGTCATTTACATTCATGTGTCGAGAGTGAGTACGAGTGCTGTGGCGACGTGCGTCGCTCTCGCTCGCACTGTGATTCTGTGCGAGTGCGAGCGGGATGGCGACATGTCTGTTGGGGTGGTTTGAATTTTTTTTACGGTTTTTGAGTTTAAAATTCTGTTGTAGTACGAAACCTCCGATTTATTCAATCTTATTTAAAGAGTTCCCGCGGAACGTTTTAGAAAATATGTAAGAAGTTATAGTGTATACAAGTTTCTTCAAAAATACCTAAGTATTATTACTAAATTGAGATTAATTTTTAACAAACCCCAGCAGACGGCACAGTATGTATTGTATAAGTGAAAATGTATTAGTTAGAAGAAAGTTGTATTTACAATGTTATTGAGTGTTGACAGATATCGATGGAGTATATTTTGTATCGGTTTTATGCATGCGATAAGGATGTCTACAATTTACCATAGGGTGGTTTTTGTCAAAGTTGCTGATAGGAAACAAGAGTATCAAATCCCAAACCATGTCTTGTTGAGATATTTTCAAATGACTACTTGCTTTTCATGCTCAAATTGGTCTAAGTGGAAACAATTGTCTGTTCTTTATATTATATTTTGCAATGTGTTTGGGACTTAATTAGCTAATTTTGTAGTAAAGTCAAACTACATGCAGTACCTAATATTCAGTTTTTATTTTTTTATTTTTGAATATATTAAAATGAAATTGCATACAAACCTCTAGCTTCGAATTATATTAAACTCATAAGCAGAGAATAACAAAAAAGCTTAAATCTAGTATTTTTTTTTCAAGATTCACAGTAACTACAATTTTGACAAATCCACTATCTATGGCAAATTGTATGATGCAAGTTATACAATTCCAGTGTACAGTGGTTGGCCTTTTTTGGGTGAAGGTATTAATTTATTTTCGTTATTATCCATACGTCATTCCACGCATTCAGGACCATTATAAAATGAATAAATTGTTACATTGACCGTGCATAAATAAGAATTATGTACAAAAAAATGTGGGGCTTTTGGACAGTAGAAACATCGGAATAAGAGATCCAGATTATAAAATTATACCAAAAACTAGATCAATGTCCTCCAATCTGAACTAATCTCTATGGACTGCTTTGCAGTTTTAAAGTTTATTAAAACACTTATCAAAAATTAAATAACTTAAACAATTTTCATAGTTTCAGATCAGATAGAACTAAGGAACTATACAACGTGTAACGTTAAATGCGCAAAACCTCAGACACCCCAACTGATTTTTAATTCAATTCACCTATTTCAGAGAGGAAATAAGTCATTAAAAAAATTGTAAAGGTTTTATGTGCTGTTTTAGTTTTACTGGCCATTCTGATCGTTTCTTGCGTCTTCGACAGCGCTTTATCGAGGGAGGAGTCGTCACCGGGCCGCTGCGCCGCGCTGACATTGGCTTGCTTGAGCTATTAATAAATAGACACGGCAACGTTTTTAATAAAGATTTTTTGAAAAATCTTACCTATATTAAAAAGTGGTTCAATTAATTCTGCTCGTTATTCTGATCAAACTATTTTCAGGTTTTGCGCATTTAACGTTACACGTTGTATATGAAATCTACCATTACTGTTAAACTTTAATTAAAATAATGTTGCTGACTAACCAATAGTTAGGTTGTGAAGGTTATGGGTGACTGGGATGCATGATGAATGCATGGTTATATTGTGTAAAAAGTTAGTTCTTTTTTTAAATAGTTTCATTTGCCATATGGTATATAGGGCATTATTTCTTTATTATTTTCATACTCAATGACAATAATGTAGAAATAAGATACATATAAGTTATGATAGATCTTTTCCAAGAAAAAGGAAGCATTCTGCCGTCTTCTTTTATTTATTTTCTGTAGATCATTCCTAATAAAATCTAAACAGCATTGGAAAAGCATGCACTAATACTTTACTTAGTACTTTCTCTATTAAAACAAGTTAAACTTCTCTATAGTAAGTAATTTATGTATCATATTCGTATTCATTCATATTCATTCATTTCATCGCTTGCTTTTGTGTTCTAAATTTATTATTATTTCCTTTTTATTAGCCTGTTTTCTTCTATAATTTGCCGTTTTTCAATTATTTGGCATGCGCGTATTGCATGGAATTAACTTAATGTTAAAGAATTTTTAAATTTAATATAAACGGCAATGTAAGGAATTGCATAGCAAATTAGTTTCTCAAGAAGTAAATTTAACAAAATCACGCTGCAATTTTCAAGATATTTGTTATAAATACCGTGCAATACTTACAAACTATTTACAAAGTCTTAAAACAGCAGTATGATCAAAAATTTACAAATAAAACGATCAAACTAAAGCACATATCATTAAAGAAACGCAAGCCCCCGGGGAGTTTCACAACAAAAGATAGTAACAGTTTTTGTTCCCCATTTTTTTCTACCTACGTATTTCGTAGGAACTAAATCTTTTATAAACTTCATCAGACTGCAACCGCAGTGAGTGAGAAGGCTAAAGCGAAGAGTACACCGGCGAAGCGGACGCCTACCAAACAGAAAGAGACACCCGTCGCGACGCCCACACGCAAAGGCAGGAGAAGCGGTAAACGTAACTTTATATAACAGTAAAACGGGGTGAATAGGAAATGCAGGGGTGAATCGGGACGGAACTTGAAAATGGATTTTAATATTGAAATAATACTGTTTTTGGCAAAAGGTCTCTAATGTGTTTACTATATTATAATTAACGAGCAAGTGTTCTTGTTGGCAACAATCAATGTAAAATCCATTTAAACGTTTCATCCCTATTCACCCCTGCATTCCCTATTCACCCCGTTTTACGGTATAGTTGGTAATGGAACAGCACCCTAATTGCGTAACACACTTTCAATTACAATCTGAAGGATATTGTTAATCCATTGCTTGATAAGTTCCAAAAATTTGTCTGCTCAGCAACGTAAATAACGCAATTAATGTGGTTGAACTGTCAAAATGAAAGCCATTGCCACTGTTAGTGTGTTTCGCCATTACTCTGCAGGCTGGCTGCATAACGTCGCCGTGCAGTGAAAACCTCGTAATGTATATTTAGAACAAACGTGCACAGCCCCAAAATGCTTCTAATGGCTCCTATTGATGATAATGAGAACCTCTGAAAACGTCAATAACGGCCATGTTTCAGTTAGTTTTTATCTTTCCCTGTAAAATAAAACGAAAATCCGTCCCCCTTCGAATTTTTGCTTCTAGGGCATGCCGGTTTCCTCAAGATGTTGTCCTTCATCGTTTTGAGAGCAGTTTTTTGTGCATTTTTTGCATATTTGGCCTGCCAAATACTATTCTCACATTAACGCATTGTCGAAAAATAATTATTCCTTCTCACACACAAAAATACCCATTCCAGAAGTAAAAGCGTCGCCAATAGTGCCGACGCCCTCAACATCGACGGGTAAGACCACCCGCACGCCGAGAAAACCGCCCGCGAAGAAATAATACATGTTGTGCAACTCAGTCGTTCACCGACAGTTCAATAATGAACGAACACTATGACCAAGTACGTATGTTATGTACTTTTAAGTGTCTTAACGTTAATGTTAGGTTCCCGGGCCGTTGTTTGAAATTCGATGAGGATTGGAATAAAGGATGGTCTGTTTTTTTTATTTTGTTACGCTGTGTATGGAATTTGGGTCGTGGGTTTGTCAAAAATGTTGTAATAATTCGTATAATTATGTCGGTTGACTGTTATCCAGTAGAATAATAATATTATGTTGGATTGATAGTTTCTCTATTGAAAATCTATAATCGCATTCTATTTATTTGCTGGATAAAAGTTAGCGATTGATTAATTAATGTTCAGATACAAAATTTTTGTTCATACGACGACATATCAAGCTACTGTTTTCCAGTTTCAATTGGACTCGCATTGTATAGGCTTTTTGTACAATGAGAAGTCAGCTTATACTGGAAATGTATAACTTGATAATAAGTTGTCGTGCGTACTTGTCAAATAGTTAGCATCTCACAAAATATCTCCTTTATCAAATGTTAAATGTAAAAAAATCTAGCTACAAATACGTGTCAATTTTACTATACCTAATGCAATGTGTGTTTTCAAACTTCATTCACTTCCCAAATTCCATTTCTAGCAAGGATCATAAATTGTATCTTTTTAGTAGATATTTATTATGGGTACACCACCTTTTGTCTGCATAATCATGGTTTATTATAACTTTATTTTTCTGGAATCTGGTATAATATTTACTAAACATTTTTCTTTATATTTTGAAATGAAGTACATTGTAATAATAACAGATAGCACAATTTGTGTATTTTTGCTTTCAATACATCTATTTGATAAGTTACTTGTTTATAAGATTTAAAATAGAAAAGCAATGTTTTGGGTTCTGTAATGTTATGGCAACGAAATCTTCAACTTTTGTACGCGACCGAGTTCGTCATATTTGGCGGCAAAATGATGTTGAAGAATGTATTTTAACATGAATAACTTCTTTAAATGTAGGAACCCAGTCTATGTTGCCATGTTGGGTTAATTATGTCTTATTTTATTTTATAACAAAACCTTTCTGATGTGTGAAACCTGAAGCAATAATAAATTTTTGTGCGAACTTACACTACATGACTACGGACTCGCATAGTATGGCGTTTTGAAATTGAGAAAAGATAAAATATTTGAAAGTTTACTTAGCAATATTTTGCTAACTTTGAGAGATTAGATATAGAATAATGTTCTACCTCGGAATTCGATATATTTAGGACATTTTAAAATGATGGATTTTTATATTAATTCAAATTTTAGAGGAATTGTAAGAGTTAATCGTGTAGTGTAAGAGGGCGATAGAGAAATAGTGAAAGTTTGACATCACAATGTATTGATATTCTATGGTATAGATAAGGCAAGTGGAGCGCGAATTAACAGGTTAATATAGTTTACTAACGCGAACTAACTACTAAATGTAAGAAACTTCTTTGTAAATATTTACATTTAAGGAAATGTTAACAACTTCATTTTTAGGGGATAGCTACATTTATTCTTCGCAGTTTACATTTTGAAATATACTTAACTTAACATTTTGAAATAATTGTCTGGATTTATTGTTATCTTTGTACAGTAACATAGCCAAATAATAGTTAACACTAATTCAATACACGTAACATAAATGTTCTTACAAATTATTATAAACATTCTAAAATAGGACGATATGCATAAATGTAGTTAATCCCTTATCTGGTTACGGTCGACGAGACATAAAGAGGTTTTTCGCCTCTTTAAAAATTAGGCAATAGATTTAGAAGTTTCTTTTTTTATTAAATAAGTTTAGGCTAAAAATTCTAAAGTTTGCGTAGTATTGAATTAGGTATTGCGACGGAAATCTTGTATATCAGTACAAAGAATTTAAAATTTATCAGATAATGGTTTTTATCATTGGACGTTTTGCTTCACATAAAATATATTTTGATATGATCAGTGTTTATTTTTGAATTAAGGTAAAGAAAGTGTGGTGTCGCGGTTTGTGGGAGCTAATCTGTCACACGTTTCAAACAAATTACTCATGGACTAGAAGAAATTTCAAAAATGTCTTCGTCATAGCACTTTGATTTTTTATAGACTATTTGGACCAAGCTTTTTATTATGGAATTTTGATTATAACATGTACAGTCGTATACCAAATGTTATAAATTTATCACTGCCTGTAGAGAAATAACTTGAAGTATAAAATGTCTAGTAGTTAAATGAAATATATTTACCGCTGTTGCAACACTTGTCGAGTCTGTCGTTAATGAACCAGTTCACAGTACTGTGGTTTGTAACAAGTTATTTGTACTTACGCAACTTGCTGGAGCTCAGCTATCATTAGAAACACGTTGACATATTGTACGCGGATTGAAACTACATTTTGTTACTTACATGACTATTTTAAGATAGTTTATTGCGGTGAGGTCCCCGTATATTTTTTTGTTAAATTGTTTTCCATCATACCCTTACGTTGTTATCAATAACTGTGCTCGTCTCGAGCGTGAGAGTGTGTGTGAACATTAGACAATCTTAAGTACCTACATTTTAGGTGGTATTTTTAAATAGGTTAATTTCTTGAAGAGAAAAGGATAAGCTTAGAGTATAAATTATTGTGTGTGTATTTTCTGTTTATAACTTGTACCTACTTGAGTGGATCGAATGTTTGCGACATTGTCATGGCACTCTGGTACAATAGTTGTAAAACATAATTTTAGCGTTTTATACAAAAATAATATCAGTTCGAGAGTACTATTGTAACAGAAAGTCCACAAATTTATATGCAATTTAAAATAAATATAATGATTTAAGAAAATTCGTGTTTTTATTGAGACCATAATTCATGATGGCAGGAACATCGACGCACTAACTATGGATATTATTCTAGACACCCTTTTTCAATTAGTTTAGCTGTCATAATGTGTTTGGCAGGCCTGTTGGTCTAGTGGTCAGTGGCCCTGACTACTATACGCAAGGTCGTGGGTTCGATTCCCACCCAGGACAAATATTTGTGTGATGAGCATCGTGCTCATTTGTTCTTTGTCTGGGTGTAATTTAGCAGTTGTCTAGTACTCATAGCACAAGCTCTGCTTAGTTTGAGACTAGGTATACTATAATTACCAGTGACTTATGTGGCTCGCAGAACGCGTTGGCACGCCGCGGTATGATTGTATCGAAATAAATTAATATGAATTTTTAACTCATTGAAATAAGGAAAAAAAGAACTTTATCAGAAATCAAATGCCGTGCCGTGCCGCGACATCAGTCAGCGCCGGCCCAAAGTAACGAGCAGATGTGCCGATGTCGACCTGTGCCGTGAGTTCGATCCTCAACACATACATTTTAGGTATGGTAGGATACAATGAGCTAATGGTTCGGAGAGATCTCGCACTCACCTCATATATTTAAGTTACTGAGAGGGAAGGTGCATAGTGCAGTTATTTTAGGGCTGGTGAGTGTGTGCGTTCCGACAGGTACGTGTGACGACGGCAGCAGCCGCCACTGCTAGCGGAACCGCGCGCTCGGACTAACCTTTTAAGCGAGACGCGTGCACTCACAGCGAGTGGGACGGACTTATTCTGTTGTTCTCTGAGTGAATTCACAAGGAATGCATTATTTATAATAAGTTATAGATTTTAGTATAATTTAAGTTAGGATAAGCGCATTTACCACATTGGGTTTTATCTTGTAAATGTAGAAAAAAAATCTACTTTGTTGTATTGTTTGGCATCAATACAAGTAATGAATGTGCAAACTCCATTACTGATAATGTAATATTTGCTCTTGGATAACTGTCTTGTAGAACAGGAAGCATTATCTACACTTCTATAACATGTAGGTAGGTAGATACAACATCACACTGATACTAGCTAAACGTGCATTCAAGGTTTTAGGCTGACTGCAGCTTAAGATTTCTTTTAGGATAATCACGACTGCGCACTGAATAGGCCTGTGTGAGTCGTGCCTGTAATATTACAGTACACTAGTAGAACCAACTCAACCGGAATCTCGTCGCACCGTCGCGTCGCGCCTTTCTGGAGGCCTCAATTGACTGCCAGCCCGGAATACCGAAGCATCCAAATATATAATAACTCACCAACCACCACCTATGGGACCTTAACACATTGAACGCCATGGTGGTCACCTGTGAGCGACAGCAATTATTTTAGTTAATTCTTTGAATAGTAATAAGAAATGTTTATTTAGAGTGGAGTTTTTGACTATTTTGAACCGTATGAGCCAATAAAATATAACGTGTAAAATTTGCCGAAATCGCGAATCAGGGTCAGCCCATACGGAAAGTTCAGTGGTGGTCAGTGGTGGTCACCCGTGACCACCACGGCGTTCAATGTGTTAAGATTGTATATGGCACTAGCCGATTCGGTTATCAACTATGGTATAACCAGTTACGGAAGATCCTACAAAAACTACCTTCAAAAGATCTCTAATATACAAACACGATTATTAAAGATAGTGGTAGGTACCATATAAAATTAACTGAAATTAAAACCCGATTATGATAAATTGTTCCAATATTGTAGATGTATTTGATAAAGTGAAATTGCCTCTTATTACTGTGAGAATAAAATAAGTAAGTTACAAAAAATAAGTAGACCTAATTTTGTTCGTAACCTATCGTACTTGCCTCTATATAAACTGCCAAAAGTAAACAATGAATACGGTACAAGGGTCTGGACGTATGCTCTTCCAAGCATTCTAAAAAACTTGCCTAAGGAAATGGCCAGGGAGTTACAAAGCCAAAAATCTCGACAAATGAAAAACATCCTAAAAGTCTATTTTACCACTGAAAAGTTTGGAATGGGGGAAGGGCCTGCGTGTGGGTCTACTAACGGACAAATAACTGTGAGCGAGTAACATCTAAACCCAAACCGATAGCGCACATAATCTTCTCAAAGAGATTGAGCGTTATTCTCATGTAATAAATTAATTGTTTGATGAATGCATGTTGAAATAAATAGTTTGATTTTTTTTTTACCAGAACTTATTTTAATCTAGACTTACTTTTACAAAAATGTTATTTTAGAAGAGTTTATGGAAGGTAAGAATCTAAAATAAAGCACAAATAATAAGTATGTTTAGAATAATTTTATCACCAAAACACTACTTATGCGTATTTAAATCATTACTTTTACAAAAAGGTTAATATGATGAATATCTTTATTTCAAATGACTCAAATTAACTATTATTAATTAAGTACTAATTGTTAGAAATATAATAAGTAGTCTCATAATGAATATTGTGATATTACTTGTAGGTATGCAATATGTATGTAAACTTTAAAATACCAAAGGGCAGGCCAAGATTTGTACCATCAACAACAAAAAGACTTGACTTGTATGAAAAATAATAGGCCAGTTGTTGGGTCAATCAAATTAAAAAAGCAGTATACAATCAATAATTATGATTTAATCGTCTTCTAAATTCTCCAATGGGTATTCAGTCATAATGAGTCCTCGGCTCCACAGTGCATCTGCTAAACTTAACTTATCTGCGCTATTGGGCATGTCAAGGCTTTCTACTGCAACATATTCAGGATATGCCATTATCAATACCTCTATTGCAGGAGCAAACTCTTCTTCAATTTCAATATATGGCAGTTCACTTCCATGGTATTCCAAAGAGTTTTCAACATGATAATACAACCTTATTTTATCTTCTGTCACCATTCTTAAAATATTTTTACGCAGTAATCTTATTCTAGTATCAGGAGATAATTCCACCCTATTAGTGACAACGCCATTCTCCGTCATCACATCAGTATCTCCAAATACTGTCACCGCCTTCTCTAGGTCATTCAAGACAGGCGGTAGTGCTGCATGCTGATAATTCTTGTGCATTTGATCTACAGCATCATCTATTGGTAATGATTCCTTAATTTTGTCAAAAAGTTTCATAAGCATTTTATTTATTTCTTGTTTGCGAGGTGTGGCTGAATCAGAATGGACTAAACCAAAATTATCAAACATATCAAATGGAAGCCCTCTTCTCAGTTCAACATTTTCACTGATAGCCACCTGTAAGGCAGCGGGAATTAATTTCTCAAACAAATCAGCCCAAGAATTCTTTTGATATGTGCTGATTGTGAGATGAAGGGAGTGTTCACCGTCTACTGTGACACCTTGATGAATGTACCCACGAGGGAAATAAAGCATGTCTCCTGCTTCTAAAGTAACTTCTAGTATTGGCTTTCCTATTTCATTCTGGTCATAATTTTTTGAAGAAACTCTAGGTAATACCTCTCCTTCGTTGAGTGGTTTATAAACACGCCAATGTTTCTTGCCCTCTGTTTGTAGTATGAAAGCTTCAATGTCGTCGTAGTGTGGAGCAAATCCTTGACTATCAGGTGGTGTAAGGTAAGCATTGGCACCTACAAAGGAATTGAAGAATTCCTGCATGGTTGCATTCATTAAATGCAATTTAGGAATATAAGTTTGTGGATTCAACAATCTTATACTGCATCCATTTAAGTAGAAGTCCCATACCAAGTGTGGATGTGCTCTCCCTTCTGGATTGTGTGTCTCTCTTTTGCCGTTGACATATGATGTAACATCTATATTTTTGGTGAACTGGATATTTTCATTCCTCAGCATGTCATCTATAATGGGTGTTGTTATTATTTCTTTGTAGTAATCAGGATTTCTTCTAGCAATGTGCAATGGTTTCTTCTCCCAAACATTTTTGAAAAAATCATCAACGTTATATGGAGCAATCATCCACTTGAATACTTTTAGGCCTTCTTCAGCACTGTCTGTTTGTACAGGTGTGAACTCAAAGCTGCCATCACTAGAATGTGAGCACACTTCTACTGATGCATCTAGCGCATCATTTTTTTTCATCTTTGGGGCTGCAACTAGTATTGGTACCTCTTCTTGATCATCAGCTACTAAGCTTTGTGCTGGTTCTCGCAATTTTTTTTTATCTATACTTACTTTTTTATCATCTCTGCTGTGTTTAGATTTCTTCTTTTTGTGTTGCTTCTTCTTAATGATGTTCTTTGATTCTTTAACTTTCTTGTGTTTCTTTTTCAGTTTTTGAGCAAGCTCTACTTGTTTTTTCTCAGTTAACTGTGGCGGTAGTTTCGGGGAAGTTGGCTGTTTGCTCAATTTATTCCTTTTTTTGTGCTTTTTGTCTTTGTTTGCCGAAGTCTTTGCTTTGTAAATAGCAAAGGCGGACAAGGGAGGCTCCATTTTCTTACAAATCAATAATGCAACCGCACACGCGAATAATGTTCTATTTTAAATTATGTGTTAACAATGTTAGAACTTCAACGGCAACAAAACCTGCAACAAGGTATTAAACTGGTTTAAACTATCTATGAAACGATTCTCGTCAGACAATAAAACCCGGCCTCTTAGGCTGTCTTAGGCCGCGGCGCACAATGTTCGATAAGTAAGGTTATAATTTTTGACGTCTTCTCACCACAGCTGAAACTTGACGCATTACGTTTCTTTTTACATAAATCAATTATTTTTATATTTTTCATAAACTTCTCTCTGTTCCTATTCTCAGTACCATTTGAGCTGATTTGGGATGGATTTGGGAGAGATCGTATTGACATAATTAGTTCACATTACATGAAACTAGTGTGTACTGTTTAATATTTATGATTGTATTACGCTTTCAAACACACGAAAGTTTTAGAAAATAAGTATAGGTACAGACGTCAGCACATCAAGCTACTACAATTCCTGGCTGTATGATATAAATGTGCCGGTGTGTGTGTGTGTGTGTGTTGTACGGAGGCCGTGTGAAAGTCCGAAATGCTCAGCAATGTGACTAAAAACTTCCACTTGCTCACATTAGATGTCGCTACTATCACTAGTCCAAGAATTTGACAGGTAGCTTTCACAATCCATGATTTTTTGTAAACAATCGACATATTTTACGCATAGCTAATACGCAGCTATTGACTGAAAATCAGGGAACCATGTATTTCCCAAAGATGTTAAAAGACGAAAACTGTGGGAGAAAGCTCTCCGAAGAAATATTTGGAAACCCGATATTTCGGCATGACAGAGACAGAAATGTATTCTTCATGAATGTGCTGTATTTATTAAATCAGAAGACTTCTATGAGCGAAATTCGTATACAGGAGATGCTCCCAAGTACTAATTCTGTTTTTATTACCTACAGGCATTTGTAGTTGAATATTATGTAAGTCACGCTTTTCTGAGTAAAAACGGACTAGTGTACTTAAGTCATAGAAAAGTATGCCTTAAGTGTGGGTAGGTCACACAGTGCTATCAATTCTGCAGTAAAATAACTTTTGTTATCGACTACACACACACACGCACACATACTATGACAGACTAGTGATGTGATTAAAACGCTATGGAACATTGTTTTAGGCCAGGATATTCGAAATTTACCAATTTTGATTTAACTGTAAACAATCAAAATACTAAAAATTTGTCAAACTATTACTTACTCCCAAAAATCATGTCAAAATTTAGGCAGAAGAGTTTTGTGGAGTGGTTCGCTGGAATTCTACCTGAACTCAAGTCGAACCCGGTAGTAGATATGGACAATGTGCCTTACCACTCTAGAAAGATTGAAACAAGAAAATATATATTTTTGCATTAGTTTTGACTCACAAAATTTTGCGATTGGAATGTCTCCGACACCCACCATATTTTATTATACCCGGACCTTGGTCCAACAGATTACCTTTTTTCCGGAATTTGGACATTTTCTTGCAAAGAAACAAAATCAATTCCGATGAAGCAGTCAAAACCGCCCAAAGATTTTATTGACTCACGCTCCCACAATTTTTAGTGCATATATAATAATAATGGTACACAGATTGATTAAATATATCATTTCATTTTAACAAATCGTTCTGCTTTTTCCATATAAAACACCAATTTCATATTTAAGGACGTTATTAAATATCGATTGATTTTGAACTGAATTTTAATTGAATGAATCGATTATTTTGTCACATTACTATATTTAAATTTCGTTAAAAAGTTGTAGCACATGAGCTGTCATTTTACTATAGATAGATTAGATAAAAGTCCGAAGAAAAAGTCTGCCAATGTCATAAAAAACTTCAGAGAGGTGAACTCTCTGAAGTTTTTTATGACATTGGCAGAATCATCTATAAAACGATGGAGCCATTACTATAAAATTGGAATTGGAAGTTTTTTATGGCAGAGTGTCAAAAAGATTATCCTCGAGCAAATAATTAAAAAAAAAAAAAACTTGGCTACTCCAAAATAATTTTTACACATTAAAACATTTATATTTAGTCAGCCTATACTGTCCCACTGCTGGGCAAAGGTCTCTACCAAATCTTTCTAGGTACTCTTTTCCCACGCGACCTTGAACCAGCCCTCGCAGTACGCATCCAGGTCATCTCGCTATTTCTTTCAGCACCCTAATTGTGTAACACACTATTACTCTCAATTTGAATCATTTTGAAGCATATTGCTAATCCATTGCTCCATATGTTGGAAAAATGTGTTTGCTCAGCAACGTAAATAACGCAATGAACGTTGTTGAATTGTCAAAATGAAACCCATTGCTACTGATAGCGTGTTACGCAATTACCCTGTTGGACCGGCCTCAGCGGCGTCGTCGCAGACGCAAGAGACAATCAGAATGGCCAGTAAAACTAAAACAGCACATAAAAGCTTTACAATTTTTTAATGACTTATTCTCTCTGCAATAGGTCGATTGAATTAAAAATCAGTTGGGGTGTCTGAGGTTTTGCGCATTTAACTTTACACGTTGTATAAGTTAGGTTTTGTAAGTACGTATACCTAATATTGTAAATATTCGTATGGAGCTTTTAGCGGCGCATGTGTCCTGAACTTATCTACAACGTGTAACGTTAAATGCGCAAAACCTGAAACACCCCAACTGATGTTTAATTCAATTGACCTATTTCAGAGAGAAAATAAGTCATTAAAAAAATTGTAAAGGTTTTATGTGCTGTTTTAGTTTTACTGGCCATTCTGATCGTTTCTTGCGTCTGCGACGACGCTTTACTGAGGGTGGAGTCGTCACCGGGCCGCTGCGCCGCGCGGACATTGGCTTGCTTGACCTATTAATAAATAGACACGGCAACGTTTTTAATGAAGATTTTTTGAAAAATGTCACCTAGGTATATTAAAAAGTGGTTCAATTAATTCTGCTCGTTATTCTGATCAAACTATTTTCAGGTTTTGCGCAGAGGAGGCCTGTGTCCCAACAGTGGGAATATTATAGGCTGATCATGTGTTGTATATAAATACCAACCAAATTTGTATGTACAGACGCCAGCACATCAAGCTACCCGAAACTGTCAGATTTTCCCAATCAACTTTGACCCTTATATTTAGCACTAAAGTTGAAAATCTATTAAAGAAATCTGACAGATTGTAGTAGCTTGATGTGCTGGCGTCTGTACATACCTACCATATCCCACGAATAAATGTCTTTGTTTTTGGTCAGGTTATTCCTGTCGTACTAACTACTAGTAACCTCCAGTCTTCAACAAAAAAGAACTAAGTTATCAAACACAAAATAACCTAAAAACTTTATGACTAAGCTTGTGTGCAAGATTTTTTTTGCATAATAGGCATTGCCAGTATTTGCACCCCGAGCAATTACAAGGTGATGATTGATATTTTCCACCCAGCCCGGAAAATTGATTACCTATTTTTATTATTTACGTGCGAATACTTTTGGAATATTGTCATTATATCAAGTTAAATAAAACAATAAAACTAGGTACTTTTTTCAAGCTGATTTATTTACGAATTACTCTTGATACAGTTTTGTTTCATAATGCCGTTACCATTAAGGGCTCATTGTGTTTTATATCTACGCACTACTATCTAATTTCTATAAGATCTGATACAATAAGTTGTTATGGAGTTGTACGAACATAGAATTGGTTAACATGCTTACTTTTACACTTAGAAGTATTTTATTCTAACATTCAATACATTCTGCTTGATAATTTGTATATTAGTCGATACTTAGTATTTATTTTCTAAATGATGTAGTGCTAAGGACTCCCTGTAAATAATTTTCTTAAAAATAAAATTTATTAATGATTTACAATTTATTCTTTCGTACATACAAGGGTACAAAGAAAGTAGATATAAAATTAATTGATATAAAGTAGCAAAATAATTTTATAATATTCTATTTAAAATCTTTTCATAAGTTTGAATATATTGTCATTAATTGCATTTCGATTCTAGATGATTATTAAAATAAAATAGAGTTGGAAAAGCAAAATTACCCAAAAATATAATGGAGTTTTAAAAAGTCACAGCCACACAGTGAAGTAAAAAAGTAAAAAAAAAGTGGACTACCAACAGCAATGTAATGTAAACCGTTTTCCGTGTAATGTAACCGATTCGCAACAGTTACTAAACTATAATTATACACAACTATAAACATTTTACAATTTTGAATATTGATTTTACATTATAATTTATGCACTACCATCCTAGTATAATAAATTTATTTATTTTTATAAGAAAACATTTTATGTTGAAAGTTAATATAGATTGGATTTTTATATCTATAGATATATAAATATTTCATATTATAAATCCAATGAATCTACTAAGTTATTGGTCATCTATCACACATAATTGATACGTCAAATTTTTATATCTATGAATATTTATATGATGTAAGTAGCATTATATGAGTAGCATGTGTGGTGACGTCTTTGCACAATCATTCTTTAAAGGGGGTAGAATATTAACAATAATAGATTTTCCTTTTTAATTCATGAAACTCTGGTAGGTACAGTTTGATGTAGTTATAAACGACGACGTTGTAAAATCTTGATATTATTGATATGGAGGATAGTTTTTGTTGAATCGATAACGTTTCTGATAATGTCCTTGATTTGGTAACGTTGAAAATGGATATTACTTTAGAAAAGTTCTTACAATTTAGGAATGTAAAACGTATACATATAGAAGGACATGTTGTTATTCAGTCTGTTTAAATACTACATTGTTTCCGTCATTTGTTTTGATATAGGTATTTCGCAAGGTACGCATTTTTGCAGGTACAAAACTCTTAAAAATGAATTAGAAAAGTTTGAAAATTTGAAAAACCTCTCAGTCTTATATCGCAGCTTTTACCAACAGACATAATGAAACATTCTCTTAAAGAATTTAAATTAAAATTAACATTCGCAAATTTTTAGGACGGTAGTCGACAAAGGGATCGAAAAATAAACTAACAGATAGGTATACAACTGGAAAAATCTGACATTAACTTATCACTAAATATTAGGGTATTAACTTATAAACTAAAATATTAAAAAGTAACTACATAAACGTAAGCTAATTTACAATTTTACCGCGCCTGTTCATCATATTTTTTTAAATTTTTATTCCATTTTCAAGGAATTTTGACATGAGCAAACGTCGTTAAGTAACGTTGGCTGCTATTTTTCGGATCCTATTACAATGTAAAACGCCTGTGGGTCACATGATGTTTTTTTTTTATGTTTGACACATTCTAAAATTGAAATATAAGGAGAAAGAAAACAAATGATGGTTCGGAGAAAACAGGTTCGTTCCACATTGCTCCATCCAACAGCACCAACTAGCCAACAAAATCACGACCAAGACATTTGGGAGAAAGCAGTTTAGTGTACTCGTATGTCGCGGGCATGCACGGGCGTGGTGTCCTCGGGACTGGGGCTGTCGTCCAGGTGCGGCCGGATGTGCACCACGGAGCGGCGCTGGTCGTGGTGGTTGTAGTCATCCCGCATCACCAGCCCGCCGATCCCGTACCCAGGTCCCATGACTCCAGAGCCGCTCAGTCGGATCTTTTCTGGGTCATCGTCCAGCTTGATGGATGAGAACACCGTGCTCAGGTTCAGTTGCGGAATGTCGTAGAAGACGGTTAGTGTCAGCATCAGGAATGTCAGACCGATGAGTAGATAGACTAGAAAAAAGAAAATTATATAACATTATTACATGATATTTGGACGATTTCTGATTGAATGGTTATTGTTATTACAGAATGCTGTTGAATAATAAGACGTAGATTTGTAATTAGGTATTTGTGTTCACGCATCAAGCGCGTGATCATGCGGACTGACGTCACCGGCGGCTGAGGCGCGAGCGCGGGACGCGGCGCGGCGGCGAGCGGTGTGCGGCGGCGGCGACGGCGGCGGCAGTCGCACTACTCGATTGCACGGCTAGGACGACACTCGCGTCCCCCTTCGGCAAACATCACTGTACCGCTACCTATTTATAGCCATTTTTTTCTTATTATAATTTAAATAGTATACAGTCCACGTTCTCATTTATTAATCTCCCTGAGCCCCGAACATGGTCCTTCGAGCCGGGAAACATCCAGGAGTAAACAAGAAAAAGCAAGAATAAGTAGTCATCAAGTGAATTGTTGAAGAGGATTTGAATGTCAACCGTCATCGATCGGCAAAATCACCGTTGCAGCTGAAGAGATCAATTAGTGAAACGGTTAAGGACCTCTGTGAGTTCGTTCCAATTATTTACCTTTTCCTACATATCCATTTCACAATAGTGTGTTTTTAAAATCAACTTCTGTTCCAACTATCGCTTACTTCGCCGTTATTTGAGATAGACTTATTGGTTGCTAGCATTCTATCTATTTCAGGCAGTGTGTAATTCGCAATCGCTTTATCGCGCGTGGCTTACCCGGCTACTTAGTTATTAATACAACGCGATTAGTCAGTGCGCCTTACCGGCCGTCCGTTTTTTTTTCGTACGGTGATTCACCTCCTTTGTTCTCGCATCAGCTGTGCTTGCTAACGACCTAACTGTGTTTTGTTGCTACTTAGTTTGATCGTTTTTGCTTTAAAATAAACCGTTACTTCTGCTTCGAATTAATTCAAGTCTTAAAGGTTTTTAAAGTCCTTCCAATTCTCAAGATTAAGTGTAACATGGATATCGATAAATTAGTAAAACAGCGCAGTGGCATTAAAGCAAAGCTCACCAACTTTGAAAAGTACATTAGTGTTCTTTCATCTTCAAAGCTCATATCCGAACTACAACGGATTGATTTAGAAGGTCGCTTGAGCAAATTTGAAGCTTTGTACGATGTTTTCGATGCATTGCAGATGGAAATCGAGTTAGCGTCGGCGACCCCCGAAGACGAGTACGTGGAACGAAATCAGATTGAAGAACGGTACC
>CATIVS010000178.1:0-49732 GCA_949629135.1 Eremobia ochroleuca | reverse complement strand
TCTCTGGATAGGGGTACTTACGCGAATGTGGCCGCAACTCGGACCGCCAACTCACTGCCAAGGCGCAGTACGTTACACTCAGTTGTGGTCACATCCAAAAACGAGACTGAAACTGGCGATGAGGTCCTCACTAGAATTAGGGAAGCAGTAAATGCAAAAGATGGATGGATAAAAGTGGAAAAAGTGAGGAAAGCCAAGGACAGGAAAATAATAATAGGCCTGGAAACCGAAGAGGAAAGGAGCAAAATAAAGAACCGGCTTCAAAGAGAAGGAGTTGACCTTACTGTCGAGGAAGTCAAGAACAAAGACCCGCTTCTGATTTTGAAGAATGTTCTAGTGGTTAATACCGATGAAGACGTGATAAAAGCACTGAGAAATCAGAACAAGGGTGTTTTTGACGGCCTCGACAGTGGGGAAAACAGGGTAGAAATAAGGTTCAGGAAAAGGACACGCAACCCCCATATCGGCCACGTCATTATAAGCGTCTCGCCCACCATCTGGCGACGGGCTATAGAAATCGGGACCGTACATATCGACCTCCAGCGTATTAGGGTCGAGGATCAAACGCCATTAGTCCAATGCACTCGCTGCCTGGGCTTCGGGCATGGTAAGCGACTATGCAAAGAGCCTGCGGACTTATGCAGTCACTGCGGAGGTCCTCATATGAGACCAGAGTGCCCGGACTGGCTCTCAGGCTCACCACCCGCTTGCCGGAATTGCACGAAGTCGAAGGTAGAGTACGACGTGCAACACAATGCGTTCAGTCACGATTGCCCTGTACGGAAGAAATGGGATGACGTGGCCAGATCGACTGTAGCGTATTGCTAAAGGCACCCCAGTACAAATCACCCCCTATGGAGTACTACAGGCTAACCTCCAACGCAAGAAGCTAGCCACCAATGAGCTTTTGATAGAGGCTACGAAGCGCGGAATAGCGGTGGCGCTTCTTCAGGAACCGTACGTGGCTGGAGCGAAGGTAATGAGGAGTCACAGGGGCGTTCGAGTATTCCAGAACACAGGTACAGGAGATGGGACTGTCAAAGCGGCAATAGCCGTGTTTAACAGCGACTTAATAGTCAAACAGTACCCAAAACTCACCACAAACAACATCTCTGTGGTGGGGATCCAGACCAGTGCCTGGGAGATCACGCTTGTCTCCTTTTACTTTGAGCCAGACCAGCCTATCGAGCCCTATTTAGAACATCTCAAAGAAATAGGGCTCGTCGTCGGTTCCAAAAGACTAATCATTGGAGGGGACGCCAATGCAAAGAGCATATGGTGGGGTAGCCCGAAAGTCGACCCCAGGGGGGAAGAGATGGCAGGAACTCTTGGAGAGCTAAATCTAAACATACTAAATCGAGGGGAAATTCCGACCTTCGACACTATCCGAGGCGGGAAACGATACAGCAGTCACGTTGACATTACCGCTTGCTCGAATGACGTGCTGGACTTGGTAGACGACTGGAGGGTAGACGAAGGTCTCACGAGCTCGGACCACAACGGCATTATGTTTAAGATCCTCTTGCAGAAATCTAAAGGTATCAAAGTTGAAAGAACTACTCGGCAATTTAATACCAAAAAAGCAAATTGGGCCAAATTTCATGAGAAGTTTGGCCAATTGAAAATAGACCACAAATTCACTGCAGCCACAATAGATGAAATTGAAAACATTAATCAAATTGACACAGTAACTGACAATCTCACAAAGGCAATAGGGGAAGCATGCAAACAAACAATACCAACCAAAAAAGTCCAAGAGGAACTTACCTTGCCGTGGTGGTCCGAGAGACTCGCCGAGATGAAGAGGACCGTCGCTACCAAGAAGCGCAGGATCCGCTGTGCCGCCCAAATCCGGAAGTCGAAGGTCGTAGAAGAGTACCTGAAACAGAAAGAAGAGTATGAGTTGGAAGCGGCCAAAGCTCAGACCGAGAGTTGGAAGGAATTCTGTGGGAAACAGGATAGGGAAGGGGTATGGGAGGGAATATATAGGGTGATAGGTAGGACGCAGCGCAGAGAGGAGGATCTGCCATTGGAACAGAATGGCGATGTGCTGGACGCTAGGGGCTCCGTTAAATTGCTAGCGGAAACATTCTACCCAGAGGACCTCCCAGAATGTGACAATGCACATCACCGTTCCATACGAACAGTGGCTGAAAGCGTGAACTCTGGTGAACAAGATGGTCCTTGCGACCCACCGTTTACGATGGCCGAATTAAAAAGTTCAATGGAGTCCTTTAATCCGAAGAAGGCGCCGGGTTCCGATGGATTTACGGCCGATATCTGTTGCCATGCAGTGGGTAATGACCCCGAATTATTTTTAAAATTCTTAAACAAGTGCCTTGAACACCACCATTTCCCCACGTCCTGGAAACAAGCGACGGTCGTGATACTGAGGAAGCCTGGAAAAGAAAAATACTCAACTCCCAAATCATATAGGCCGATTGGACTGCTGCCTATACTGGGGAAAATTTATGAGAAAATGTTGGTGGCCCGCCTAAGGTTCCACCTTTTACCAAGGATGAGCACCCGTCAGTACGGTTTCATGCCACAAAGGAGTACCGAAGACTCCCTCTATGCCCTCATGCAGCACGTTTACAG
Organism: Eremobia ochroleuca; assembly: GCA_949629135.1. NCBI lineage: Eukaryota > Metazoa > Arthropoda > Insecta > Lepidoptera > Noctuidae > Eremobia > Eremobia ochroleuca. Next base: position 47,134 of record CATIVS010000178.1, on the reverse strand, counting down.
GAAACTGGAACAAAAAAGAATAGTTGCGCTTGTATCGTTGGACATAGAGGGAGCATTCGACAGTGCCTGGTGGCCGGCAATAAGAGTCCGTCTAGCAGAGGAGAAATGCCCCATAAACCTTGGGCGGGTCATAGACAGCTACCTCAGGGACCGAAGAGTCGCTATAAGGTACTGTGGGGAGGTATACAGCAAGGCGACAAACATGGGCTGTGTCCAAGGCTCAATCGGGGGCCCCATCTTGTGGAACCTAGTCCTAGACCCTCTCCTGAAAGCTGCAGAAGACAGAGGGGTTTATATGCAGGCGTTTGCGGACGATGTCCTCTTAGTGTTCGATGGGGAGACCGCATTAGAGGTGGAGCAGTGTGCCAATGCCGCTCTCAACCATGTTCTGGCGTGGGGTGTCGAAAATAAGTTAAAATTCGCACCACATAAAACCACTGCTATGGTGATAACCAAGAAGCTGAAATACGACACACCACGCCTGAGGATGGGGGGGATCGACATTGGCATATCAAAAGAAATCAAGCTTCTGGGTATAACCATCGACCAGAAATTGACATTCAATAGCCACGTCACACAAGTCTGCAGGAAGGCCATATCGGTCTATAAGCAGCTATGTAGAGCCGCTAAGGTCGGATGGGGGCTTCACCCAGAGGTCATCCGGATGATATATGTGGCGACCATAGAGCCCGTAATTCTCTACGGAGCTAGCGTCTGGGCACCGGCTGCAAAAAAGTTGGGCGTTATAAAGCAGCTAGGGACCGTCCAGCGTGGGATCGCCCAGAAGATGTGCCGAGCATACCGCACGGTCTCCCTGAACTCTGCATTGGTGCTGTCTGGGTTGCTCCCTCTCGACCTCCGAGTTCGTGAGGCGGCATCGTTGTACGAAGCCAGAAGAAGGGTGCCCCAGGTGGCACTGGGGGACAGGGAGGTCGAGCGAATGACCGCGGCGACAGAGGATCCCCATCCTGCAGCCCGTGAAATTCTGAAATTCAATAGCCTGGTAAACCAAGAGCAATTGGACAACCTCCGAAACTTGGACGTCCGTATTTTCACGGACGGGAGCAAGATTCGAGGAGGGGTCGGGGCCTCACTGTCCATATGGAACAGTGAGGCTGAGACCAGAGCCCTCAAACTTGCTCTACCAGGTTACTGCACCGTTTACCAGGCTGAACTTCTCGCATTAACTAGGGCAACCCGGGAGATAACAAGGCTCAAGGCATCTTCTTTTGGAGTTTTCAGCGACTCAATGGCAGCTCTCCAATCAGTAACAAATCCCAGTTCGCGTCACCCTCTCGCTGTGGAATCCAGGGATAACATTAGAACTGCATCCCTCCAGAACAAATTAGTAAATTTGTTCTGGATTAAGGCACACGCGGGACTATCGGGGAATGAGAGAGCTGACCAGCTAGCAAAAGAGGCCGCTGAGAACTCCAAAAGAAAGCCTGACTACGATCGGTGTCCGGTCTCATACATCAAGCGTAGCATACGTATGGCGACGCTTGATGAATGGAGCCACAGGTATGAAACCAGTGACACCGCATCGGTCACCAAGTTATTCTTCCCGGATGTACGAGCAGCTTATCCTACGATTCGCAGGATGGAAACAAGTGGTCTCATCACGCAGATAATGACGGGGCACGGTGGATTCTCTGAGTACTTGAACCGCTTCAAGCGCAAAGAGAGTCCATCGTGTATTTGCGATCCGGACGCAGGCGAATCGGTCCTGCATATATTATTCGATTGTCCGCAATTTGCAAAACAGCGCTTTAACGTTGAGGGCAAATTAGGTATGGCAATAACTCCGGAAAACGCGAAAAATATAATAAAAAGTAAAAAGGCAAACATATTCTTAGAGTACTGCAAACATATTGTAAAAAAGGTAATAGATCGAAATAAAACCGCATAAGTAAATATGCTATCATAATATAGTAAATTATATTAGAGGCTAGCATAGTTAAAATAGGTATAAAATGTTTTTGTATAAATAGGAAATAAGAATAATATGTAAGAATAGAAATATAAGCTTAAAATAAGTATAAATATGTAAGTAATAAGAGAGATAATAACTGCTCCTCTGTATCTTTGTTTTACTGTTCCTCTGTATCTTTATTATTATTGAAAATAAAAATGTAATAGTATAAGAGTATATAAGATCAAATATAAGATTGTAACATTAAGGTTAGATTAAGAGTAAGGTAAATGTATAAGGAATGTGATCTATTAAAAACTTGTGTCCCTGTTTATTGTGTACACCCTAACTGAGAGAATAAATAAAATTGATACCAAGATAGTTAGTCGAAAGATGATAGATGGGAATCCCACCCATAAAGACAAGAATGAGGATGAATGTAAGAAAGATCAAGTATGAGGAATGAAAGTACGAGAGGCATAAACGCGAGAACTGGTATGAAATATGAAGCGGACAGGCATAGGCTCCGATTATGTTGGAGGTAGACGCATTATAAAAAAAAAAAAAAAAAAAAAAAAAAAAAAAAAAAAAAAAAAAAAAAAAAAAAAACCTAACCTAACCTAACCTAACCTAACCTAACCTAACCTAACCTAACCTAACCTAACCTAACCTAACCTAACCTAACCTAACCTAACCTAACCTAACCTAACCTAACCTAACCTAACCTAACCTAACCTAACCTAACCTAACCTAACCTAACCTAACCTAACCTAACCTAACCTAACCTAACCTAACCTAACCTAACCTAACCTAACCTAACCTAACCTAACCTAACCTAACCTAACCTAACCTAACCTAACCTAACCTAACCTAACCTAACCTAACCTAACCTAACCTAACCTAACCTAACCTAACCTAACCTAACCTAACCTAACCTAACCTAACCTAACCTAACCTAACCTAACCTAACCTAACCTAACCTAACCTAACCTAACCTAACCTAACCTAACCTAACCTAACCTAACCTAACCTAACCTAACCTAACCTAACCTAACCTAACCTAACCTAACCTAACCTAACCTAACCTAACCTAACCTAACCTAACCTAACCTAACCTAACCTAACCTAACCTAACCTAACCTAACCTAACCTAACCTAACCTAACCTAACCTAACCTAACCTAACCTAACCTAACCTAACCTAACCTAACCTAACCTAACCTAACCTAACCTAACCTAACCTAACCTAACCTAACCTAACCTAACCTAACCTAACCTAACCTAACCTAACCTAACCTAACCTAACCTAACCTAACCTAACCTAACCTAACCTAACCTAACCTAACCTAACCTAACCTAACCTAACCTAACCTAACCTAACCTAACCTAACCTAACCTAACCTAACCTAACCTAACCTAACCTAACCTAACCTAACCTAACCTAACCTAACCTAACCTAACCTAACCCAGTAACCGATAATACATCGTACGAACAACATCAGCTCCGCGTAAAAAATTCACCAAAAATAGACGCGTTGAGTTACGTACGCGAAAAAGTCATCAGTGGAATCGTGCAGTGTCAATACACCGGAGAAAGTGTGGGCAAGTGTGTGTCTCAACGGGTTCAGGAGCAGGGGCCCGGAAACTTCAACACCTGATAAGTCACCGAAGGTCAGTGCAGTCTTTCCACTAACATTACCACGCAGAAAAGGAAAAAAGACCTATCAAACGGCGTAAAGACCTGGAAGATCGGAGCAGCGGCTGGGGAGTTATTAAGGTGCGAAAACACGCCAAAACACGTGGTTTTTAGTATAAAATAACCTCACTTCGCCACCACGTGTTTTTAAACCACGAGGCGTGACGTACAGCCCGTCATCCCAGCCCTCACTGGAGACTCCGGAGCCGGCCGAGGAATCTGCCTGCAGACCAGCCATCAGCGTGACGACTCCACGACCCATCGCGAGGTAAACCCCAAGGGAACTCCTACACCCCTAGTCCTACCCCCCTCGAGTTTGGGCTCATTCGACTCGGGATATCAAGCCTCTCCCCCCGCCCCCCTTACCTACACCCCCCATCGCCTCCCTCCCCCTTACCTACACCCCCCCCCCCCCTCCTAAGACCCAAGTAAGGGTACCCCTCCCCCCTGAGCACTAACCCCCTCCCCTCCCCGCTTTCCTGCGCTCCCCCTTCACCCCGCTCATCCTACCCCCACCCCCGCTCACCCAGTCTCCCCCCTCACCCCCTCACCCCGTTCAACACCCCACGAAACCTTCCCCCCCTCCCCCTTCAGGGTTACCTCACCCCCCCGCGGTCTAACTTCGGGCCCCTTGGAGCTAGAAAGTCGAGCTTGGGCTCATTTTAAAGGGCGCTAAGAGCTCTACAACTTGGCCCCGACAGAAAACCCAAAACCACCAGACACAACCAACCATCGCCCACCATCAACCACCCATCTACTCCAGACCACAACACCACAGAATTCCACTGAGGACCACCATCAGCGTACTCACCGGGCTCAGAACATCGGAGCCCCAGCAATTATCGGACTCCTCATCGGACAGCAGACCATCAGCGGATCCTCCATCATCCGTGAGTCCATCTTAGAATAGGAAAAAAAAAAAAAAAAAAAAAAAAAAAAAAAAAAAAAAAAAAAAAAAAAAAAAAGAAGGAAATACGTATACGCCATAACCACAAAACAGGTATAAAAAGCATAACTACTCATCACAAAGAAAAACAAAAAAAAAAAAAAAACATTATTTTTAAGTATCTTAAATAATCTAGCTTAACAAACATAACTCCCAAACTGTACTTTACATACCTACTCTAATACTAATACTACCTACCTACTAATTACCTCTCTAAAATGTCCTCTTACCACTCCACCACATCCCGAAAACTGACCACGGAGGCCGTAAAAGCCCCGAAGTCCCTCAGGGAAAAGGTATTGAAGAACACGGCAAAGTCTGTGGTCTCGGAGAAGTCGGCGCGTCCATCGCAGAAGTCCCAGGCGCCGAGGGCAGCGTCGGAGCCAGATGTCACGGGCACGGTTCCGCCGCTGCCTTCGGCGCCTGAGACGTCCCAGACGGGGGACAGTGTGGGAGCATCAGAGGCAGTTATAAACTGGGAGCAATGTGGCATTTCCCCTCCTCACCACATCATCTCGGACGAGGAGAGCTCGGTTGCCTCGACAGTGAGTCAGGCCGACTGCCCCGCGAGTGGACGGCCGAGTCTACTCTACAGAACCCCGAGAAGGGGCACAGGGGTGGAGATGGACCTGGCCACCAGAGAGGCGAACGACCTACTCCAGAAAGGCAAGGACGCATTGGAGGCAGCCGGAAATATGAAGAGGGAGTGCAAGGCCACAGCCCATGAGTGTCTACAAGGACTGTACGAGACGGCCCTATCACTGGCAGACTCGAGAGCGCGCCACAAATATAACCTCGAGAAGGAGCGCTCTCGACACGCTCAAGAGCTTGTGCGCGTCGAGAGAGCCCACACTCGAGAGTTGATGGCAATGAAGGTCGAGCTCTCCATGATGAGAACGGACGTCTCTGAAACAAAAAAGGAGGCTAAAGGGATCCGGGAATGGCTGGGCCACGAAACTCTAGAGGCCTTCAAAAACATAAAGGAGGTCAAAGAGGAGATCACAAACGCAAGCTCCAGAAACCAGAAGGAGCACGAAAGGACTAGGCAGGAAGGCGCAAGAGCCCCGGGGGACCCAAAATGGGAGACAATGGGGGCCAGCCTTTCACGCCTAGACAAGACTGTCACCAGCGTCTCCAACCAGCTAGACGCGCTCCGGAAGGCTATGGACAGGCTGAAAGAAGATCTCATCAGGCCAGCCGACACCAACACAGACCCGGACCCGAGCAGCCGTGACACAGACATCCTACTCACCACCTCACAATTTGAGGAGGCCTTCGAAGCACTCAAGGGCCAAATCCAGGCAATCGCGGACAGGCCTGTAGCCTCCCCTCCGCCACCACCGCAACCAATCAACATCACCAAACACCTGCAACCAATCTCGGAGAGGCTGGAGATCGTGTCGGCAGACCTCCGCGTACTGCGAGACAAAGAGCCACAAATTCAGGCGCCCCCGGCACTGAATCTGGAGGCGGAACTCGCAGTCGGGGAGGTAAAAGAAACCTTAAAAGTCATACAGAAGGGGGTAGCGGACCTGGGCAAAGCGGATAGACCGCCTCAACAACAACTGGGCCCAAAAACCTTTGCGCAGGTCGCCAGTACACCAAAGCCCCCAAAACCACCCATACAACCAAATCACACCCTGATCGTCTCGTCGACGAACCCCCAACACACCGGGGAGAACGTCATCGAGAGGATCAGGACCGCCCTGGACCTTAAAACGACAGGAGCCCGGGTCGACACGGTGAGGAAAGCGCGGAACCAGAAAGTGGTCCTCAGATGCGCTTCCAAAACGGACTTGAACATAATAAGAGACCAAGTCCGGTCGAACGCAGGGCTCAAGGTCCAAGAGCCGAAGCCTCAAAACCCGCTGGTCTGCATCAAGGGAGTGCTGTCCAGCTACAGCGACGGGGAGATCGTCGATCTCCTAAAGGCGCAGAACAAACACCTCCTGCAGAACGTCGCTGTGGAAGGACAGACACTAAGGATGCGATACAGGAAGCGCGCGAGGAACCCCCACGAGTGCCACCCTGTCCTGGAGCTCTCTCCGGAGCTCTGGAAGTGCTTCACGGCAGTACAGAAGGTACATGTGGGCATCAAGCGATGCTCAATTGAGGATCAGTCCCCGCTAGTACAGTGCACAAAGTGTCTTGGATATGGACATAACAAGTCCATATGCAAGGCCGCTAAAGAAGCCTGCGGCTACTGCAGCGGAGCACACAACATAAGGGACTGCCTCACACGAGCTGACGGCAAACCGCCCACATGCATAAACTGTAAGACAGCACACGGGTCGGACAGCGACCTGGCACATACAGCGTTCAGCGAAGACTGCCAGGAACGCCAAAAGTGGGATGGAATAGCAAGGTCGCGCGTTTCCTACTGCTAAAGGCGACCACGAGGACACACCAACAGAATCAACAACACACCAAACAGTCACCCCCAGAATCGCAACCAGACCGACAGCAAGATTACAATTCGTGCAAGTTAATCTTCAGCGCTCAAAGCTGGCAACACAGGAACTCCATCTGAAGGCTCAGGAAAGGGGAATTTCAGTAGCACTTGTTCAAGAGCCCTATGTAGGAAGAACAGGTGTGATGAAACAAAGCCCCGGCACGCAAGTCATCCAGTGCAGCCTCAACCGCCAGAAACCAGTAAAGGCGGCGATCGTTGTTTTCGGTGGCAACCTGGAGGTCATCCACGATCCCCAGCTTGTGACAGAGAACATCGCCGCCGTCTTGCTGAAGGCAGGACAGCTCAGCTTTGGGGTGCTGTCGGTCTATTTTGAGGGTGATCAAGAACTCGAGCCCTACCTTTCCGAGACACACACAGTAATACAAAAACTTAACACAAATAACATCATAGTGGGAGGAGATATTAACGCCTGGAGCCAGTGGTGGGGAAGTGTCTCCGAAAACCATCGCGGGGCGGCGTACAACGCTTTCCTGGACGAGCGGGATCTCCACATCCTCAATACGGGTCAAACACCGACATTCGAGACCTACAGAGGAGACAGGTGGTGTACGAGTATCGTCGATGTGACGGTATGCAGCCTGTCACTGCTAGGCAAGGTCGAAGAGTGGCGTGTCGATAGAAGTCTAACGACTTCAGACCACAACGCGATAACCTTCTCGATGCGCTTAGAGAAGGCCTTGGAACCCCTAAGGCCCATTTCGACGCGTATCTACAACACCAAGAAGGCAAAGTGGTCCGACTTCAGCACGCATTTCAAGACCAGCCTGGCGGAACACCAAATAACATCACAAAGAGTCTCGAGTGTCTCAAACCCAGAGGACCTGGAATCCATTATCACAGTTTACACCCAGAACATCCACCGCTCATGCGAGGAAGCGATACCAAAACTGGGCCCGCCCAGACATAACGCCAAGCCCCCATGGTGGAGTCCTTCTCTAGACCGTCTCAAAAAAGACGCATTGACCAAGAAGAGAAAGATCCGAAACGCAGCCGCAAGTCGGAGACACTTCACCATCCAAGAGTACGTGCTGGCCAAAACCGCCTACACCACAGCGGCAACGGAAGCGGCCACCGCAGGCTGGAAGGAGTTTTGCTCGAAGCAGGACCGAGAGAGCATGTGGGACGGGATCTACAGGGTACTAAGGAAGACAGCCAGAAGACAGGACGACACGCTCCTAAGAAACACCGCGGGCGAAACGCTCAGCCCAGACCAATCAGCGGATCTTCTGGCAAAAACCTTCTACCCCGACGACTCAACGGATGCCGAACAGCCATACCACACGGCTCTAAGGAGGCTAGCGGAGGAGAAAACCCCACAAGGACTGTCTGCCGACGATCCACCATTCACGACCGCGGAACTGGAAATGGTTCTCCAGAACCAAAATCCCAAAAAAGCACCCGGTCCGGATGGACTAACGGCAGACATCTGCACTGCGGCAATAAACTGCGATAGGGAAGTGTTCTTAGCGATAGCTAACAGGTGCTTATCGCTGTCACACTTTCCGAAGCAGTGGAAGGTCGCCCACGTGTGCATCCTCCGCAAGCCAGGAAAGGACGACTATACCAGCCCAAAGTCGTACAGGCCAATAGGTCTACTCTCGGTCCTAGGAAAGATCGTCGAGAAACTCCTAGTCGGTAGACTGCAGTGGCACTTCCTCCCGACACTCAACACAAACCAATACGGTTTCATGCCGCAGCGCGGGACCGAGGACGCCCTCTATGCCCTGATGGGCCACATACGAGCCGAAATCAAAGCCAAAAAGATCGTGCTTTTGATATCATTGGACATAGAGGGGGCCTTCGACAACGCGTGGTGGCCAGCACTAAAGAAACAGATGGTAGTCAAGAACTGCCCCACCAACATCTACACCCTCGTCGGCTCATACCTGGAAGACCGGAACATCAGGGTCAACTACGCCAGAGCGACTAGTGAGAAGGGTACCACGAAAGGATGCGTCCAGGGCTCAATTGCCGGACCGACGTTTTGGAACCTCATCCTAGACTCGCTCCTTCAAAAGATGGCTAGTATAGGGGTCTACTGCCAAGCCTTCGCAGACGACGTTGTCCTAGTTTTCTCGGACCATACAGCCGGTCCCCTGCAGCAATCGGCCAACAGCACGCTAGATATAGTATCGGAGTGGGGCGTCCATAATAAGCTTCGTTTCGCCGCGCACAAGACCAATGCGATGGTGTTAACGAGAAAGCTCAAGTACGACACTCCGGTACTGTATATGGCGGGCACGCGGCTGAACCTGGTCGAAGAGGTCAAGCTGCTAGGTCTCACAATAGACTCCAAACTCACTTTCAACGCGCACGTGTCTGCGACCTGTAAAAAGGCCGCAGACATCTACAAGCAGCTGGCATGCGCGGCAAAGGTGACTTGGGGTCTCAACAGAGAAATAATTAGGACAATATACGTGTCGGTGATAGAGCCCATCGTGATGTATGCAGCGAGTGCGTGGGCCCCTGCAGCCGAGAAACTGATGACAAGAAATCAGTTTGACTCACTGCAGAGGGGTTTCGCGCAAAAGATCTGCAAAGCATACCGCACAGTGTCTCTAACATCGGCACTCGTCTTGTCAGGTCAACTCCCCCTAGATCTCCGGGTAATCGAGGCCGCAACCCTTTTCAGGATCAAAAAGGGACATTCCCAAGAGCACATACCGCAGGGTCGCGAACTGGAGTGTGACGTGCACCACTCCCAAAAACCCCACCCAGCGCAACTCATAACAACTGAGTACGCGCGCCTAGAGGACTTGACTCCCGAAACCCTGGAAACCCATCGAGTAATCGGCCCCCAAATATTCACCGACGGCAGCAAGATAGAGGGGAAAGTCGGAGCTGCCTTAACTTGGTGGGAGAATGGCAGGGAGTCACAGTTCGATTCCTTCGGCCTAGAGCCTCACAACACGGTCTTCCAATCAGAAATGTACGCTCTCTTCAGAGCTGCCAGGATGGCAAGAGAATCCAGGGTGGCCTCAGTAAGCATTTTGAGTGACTCAAGGTCGTCACTCGACCTGCTGAGGAGACCGTCTGTCACTCACCACCTGGCACTTCAGATCAAGAGATACGTCCGGGAGGTCAGAGAGGAAGGCAGGGAAGTGAGGTTCTTCTGGCTCAAGGCCCACGCGGGAACCGCCGGGAATGAGAGGGCGGACGAACTGGCCAAGGAGGCGGCACTAAATTCATTAACAACAACACCAGACTATCACAAGGTCCCCGTATCGTTCGTGAGGAGGAAGATACGGGAGGAGACTGTAAGGAAGTGGCAAGCGCGGTACGAGTCCTCAAGTACAGGAGCGGTCACAAAAGTGTTCTTCCCAGACGTCCTGGCGGCGAAAAGAACACTTAGAGATGTAGTCCTCACACCGGTCCATGTACAGGTCCTGACAGGACACGGAGGATTCTCAGCGTATCTCCACCGCTTCCATCTCAAAGACAGTCCCTCGTGCGTCTGTGACCCCAGTTGCGAAGAAACGGTCTGGCACCTGCTCTTCGAATGCCCAAGATTCGATCACGACAGAATGGAGCTGGAAGTAAAGATAGGAAGCCAGCTAAGCCAGTCCACACTCCACACCATCATGGGGAGACCGGCTACCAGGACACCATTCTTGGCATTCGCGAGCAAAGTCGCTGTGACTGCGGCAGGGGCCAACAAAACGGACGTACCCTTGCATAGTCGAAACCGACAACCCTCCACACAATCAGTCACAACATCCACGACTACACCAACAACAACCATCACTACACAAACAATAACTACACAAAATACAACACTCACCACAACACAACCAACAAACACAAACAACAACCCACGATCGGCACCGGCGTTAGCAGCAGCAACTGCAGAAGCCCACCCTCAACCAGCACCCCCCAGCACCATGACCATCAGAAGACTCCTGGAATGCGGAGGAGACGGAGTTCCAAGCCTCAGACTGCGAGGAGTCGCTCTGTTCATGAACAGAGAAGGGGAAAAGTTGGGCATAAGCTTCTGCATAGGATCAAGCCGAGCTAGAGCCCGAATACCAATCTCGCCAGGCCTTGCCGCCCTGATCAATGGAAGTACCACCAAAACGAGCATGAAAGGCAGCAAATACGCAGCGCTGCCACAAGTGGAAGTAGCCTCTCACCGATGCCGTCTACTGCGATCCAAGGGAAAGACGATCGCAATATTCGAGTGGGGAGAGGAGACTCCATTTGCCCAAGCCAGCTCGTTACTCCAAAAGATCAGGGAGGCAGGAGAGTACGCGGCAGTCACAGCCCGTACTATAAGTATCGACGCGATGATGATCGAGGGAGAAAGAGGGGACGTCGCAGACCGCTTCGGCTGTCTGAAAGCCTCAGAACAACATGAGGTAGTCGTCTACGAGGACAGAGGGGAAAACTTGAGTTTCCTCAAAGCCCCTAGACGGCTTGCAGCCGGAGCGACGAGCCCCACAAAGAACCCGATCACACAAAGCGGATCCGAGAGGGCACAGCAGAAGGCAGATGCCGAGAAAGCTGCAAAGGAGCAGGGCACAACGACCAGTCCAGAGGGCCGGGCCCGTATGAGGAGTCGCCTAAAAGCCTTCGGCACTTACCTCAGTGCACTGCTCCCGGGAACCAGCCGAGCATCACCATCCCAAAAGCAGGAAGCAGCAGTGGAAAGGTTCTTTAAAAGAAAGGACAAAGAACCTACCCCAAAAAAGCCCATTCCAACCAGAGCCGACAAAGGGCAAGTCAGCCCACCGACCCTCGCAGTAAGTTCGGGCACCACAGACCACGTGAAGAGCGCATTCCTTGAGTACGTAGCAATCGTGAGAGCGACCAGAGAGGTCAATCTCGCGACATGCAGAAAAATCCTGCAGACCTTCCACAGAGACTCAGAAGGACTGCTGCGGGTACTGCTCAAGGAATCTGAGGCAGCGGTGTACAACAACGTCACATCTCAAGTCATCACAGGAGAAATGACGGGGTCGTACATGGTAGCCTATAGCGCGAACAGTGGGTTCGTGGCCCTGGACACAGAGGAAACGGAGCGCTCGGGCAAACTGAAATTCAGGGTTCCAGACGACGATCCGATAGTGGTTACCGCCAAATGTACCAAAATCATGCCGGACGACCAGATCCTAGAAATGGCACAGACCATTCTGGGGACCTCAGACGTTCCGGCATCGCAGGAAAGTTGGGCGGTACCCAATATCAGATGGGTAAACGGGGTTCCGGGATGCGGAAAGACAACGTGGGTGGTCAAACACTTCGATGAGGACAAGGACGTCATCGCCACTACGACAACCGAAGCAGCCAAAGATCTCAGGGAGAAGCTTGCGCACCGCTTAGGAGATCGTGTCAAGACAAAGGTGCGCACTATGGCCTCAATCTTAGCAAACGGGTTCAGACAACAGGAGAAATGCTACCGTCTAACGGTAGACGAAGCCCTTATGAACCATTTTGGGGCCATAGTAATGGCAGTGAAGTTGTCAGGGGCAAGCGAGATTGTCCTCATCGGAGACGTAAACCAGCTTCCATTTCTGGACAGACAGAACCTATTCGAGTTAAGGTATACCCGTCCAGACTCGGTGGCCGGCATCACCCAGGAGTTGCTCTGTACACACCGCAATCCGATGGACGTAGCGTTTGCACTGAGCGAGATATACTCCGGTATATACTCCTCCAAGACGTCGTTGGCGCGGGTCCACTCTCTGAGGGTGACAGGTTATGCAGGAGCGCAAATACCGAGCACCGCCCAAAACACCCTGTTCCTGGTTCATACGCAGGAGGAGAAAGCCTCACTTATGAAGCAGGGATATGGGTCCGGCGAAGGGTCGCGCACGCTGACCATACACGAGGCTCAGGGACTGACCTCCGATAGCGTCATCATAATAAACACAAAGTCCAGGAGGCTCAAAATCCACGACAGCATCTCCCACGCGGTAGTGGCGGTGTCGAGACACACAGTCAGTTGCGTCTATTACTCAGATGACGCCGACGACGCCACAGGCCGTCTCATAAGGAGAGCGATGGGTGCGCCGACTAAAACGGTCATCGAATACAACCTCAAGATGGCCATGCAGCACCGAGACGCAGTAGTCGTTGCAGCTCTGCTCGGGCTTGCGAAGTCCCTGGTCAGCAAACCCCACCAAAATACTAACACCTAACAAGTCCCATCCAAGCCCGAAACTAAACCCAACCCAACCCGAAACTAATCCACTGTAACCATGTACAATAAAACATTAGAATAAGTTGTTAAAAAAAATGTAAAATTAAATAAACTGTAATATGAACAATATTAATGTGTGTAACAATAAGTGTGTAATAACAATAAGATATTAAATATTGTAATGTATTACTAATAACAATAAGAAATAGGATATAGCAATATGTACGAAAACCAATGCATGTATATCTTAACAATTATCAAGAAGAAGCATGTTGTACTAATACAAAAAAAAAAAAAAAAAAAAAAAAAAAAAAAAAAAAAAAAAAAAAAAAAAAAAAATATTAAGTATACATATATATCAAACTAAGATGGACTCACATAGTTTTAAGCTATATTATACTAAAACTAGATGATAAGGTGTTCGAAGAGAGGAGGAGGATAATTGTATCCCATGATCAAACAATAAATATAAACAATTAATACCAATAAATAAGGGCGCGGACCACCAAGTCCGCGGAAATAGTTTTATTTAAAAAAAAAAAAAAAAAAAACCTAACCTAACCTAACCTAACCTAACCTAACCTAACCTAACCTAACCTAACCTAACCTAACCTAACCTAACCTAACCTAACCTAACCTAACCTAACCTAACCTAACCTAACCTAACCTAACCTAACCTAACCTAACCTAACCTAACCTAACCTAACCTAACCTAACCTAACCTAACCTAACCTAACCTAACCTAACCTAACCTAACCTAACCTAACCTAACCTAACCTAACCTAACCTAACCTAACCTAACCTAACCTAACCTAACCTAACCTAACCTAACCTAACCTAACCTAACCTAACCTAACCTAACCTAACCTAACCTAACCTAACCTAACCTAACCTAACCTAACCTAACCTAACCTAACCTAACCTAACCTAACCTAACCTAACCTAACCTAACCTAACCTAACCTAACCTAACCTAACCTAACCTAACCTAACCTAACCTAACCTAACCTAACCTAACCAGTCTGGCTTCAACCGCCGCCCCGACCGCCACGTTTAAACCACGCTCCGCAGTCGAAAAATCCTAAAAATAGGTCAAAGTTTCACAATTTAGTCGTGCTATACCTCAAAATACGCGGAATCGCGAGACGAACACGCGAGTGAAAAAAGTGTGACGAAAAGTGAAAAACTGTGGAAAATATCGTTGAAAAACCTCATTTTCACCAAATTTTAAACATATAAAGTGTGATAACTTTAAAACTAAAGCGTGGACATATCAATTTTAAATCACCATTTGGACCGCCTCATCGAGCTCTACAATCCTGGGAAAAGTCCCGATTTTTTCCGCGCAGGAGCGCGGAAATAAAAGGGAAAACCGCTGCCCAGGCGAAAACGTGGCCCCCTTTTTGGGCGCTGAAACCCAAGTCTGACGGTTCCCCAAGAAGGAGAGCAGGACAAGGACCCCGGAGGTACTTTCCAAAATTAAAATAAGTGAAGTGGAAAATAGTTATAGACAATACAAATTTAAAAATTTTTTGCTGCGGTTGTGCAAAAGACAAACAATTTTTCGCAAGAAAAATACTCAAAATTATCAGTGAAGACCTAGTCCGAAAATTTTGTGGAAGATAGCTGGAACGTCGAAATACCTGGAACAAAGAAAAATAAAATTTTTTGGACATTAATTCTAGGAAATAATAGAACGTTGGTGGAAATCGAAAAATTATCCGACTGCAAATTAAACTGGTTTCTAGACGGTATGGAAACAATAAATAATTTAAATTAGCCATATATTTCGAGTGCCATTCCATTTAAATTATAGCCTTCAGCTACCAGTGCGTACCCCCAGAAAATTTCAGCGCTTTTCATTCAGTAGTTTTCGAGTTACAGCCACTTCTAGAACGCGGGTTTTTTCCCCGATTCCTAGTTTTTTAGAGCTGTACGGAAGGGGCTGTAGCTCGAGGACGGGAAGTCGTAGAGGGAAGACAACAGAAGAAGATATAGTTTCTTCCATACGGGCCACTTCCACAACTTGTCCCATCCCCCTGCGACGTCTCTGAAAAAAGCTCGGGGTAAATTTACGTAATTCTCCCCATTTTAAAATTCTCCCCACAGTTTTACCCATTATCAGTCATCCAGTTCATTTTGTTGTAGTTGTTGAATTTAACAAGTAGAATACCAATAAAACAATACCCGTTAACTCTTTTGTCCCCCCCCCCCCCCCGCCGTACCCCTTGTAACCACTTTATTCGACACTTATTTTTACCGGATAATTATCATAACTCACCCGTTACCATAACTATTTGATTAAGCTGTACCTTGAAAAACATCCACTCCTAAAAACCCCAAAAACCTAAAAACCCAAATATCTCGAGAACGGCTGGGAATATCAAAATTTTGACCAAATTTTCCCCCCCCCCGTCTACCCCCCCTCCCAACTAGCATCCATATTCAGATAGGACCCCTAGACCCCCATTTTGACCCCCTTCATTCCGACCCCCGATATCAATCGGCAGCATATTATATACACAAGCAGACATCCTTATATATTCATCAAACTCACCAGGACCCCCTTCTCCCTGTGACCCCCCTGTCAACTCTAGACCCCCCCCCTCTTAGACCCCAGTAACCCCCTCGACCCCGCCACCCTCTCCTATCAGACCCCTCAGCCGCTCCCCGACCCCGCGCCCTCTTTCCTAAGACCCCCGCAACCTTTCCCCCCTCCCCCCCCTCTCCCCCTTAGCATTGCCTCACCCCCCCTAGACCTAACTTTGGAACCGGAGGTCGTAGACCAGCCGAGTTTGGGCTCCCCGAAATTGGGACGAAGAGATCTTCCCTCTGGCTCCGAAGAAATCCTGAAACAACACCTCACCCTCTGATTAGCTTGTTTTAAAAATCTTTTAAAATATTTGTCGTCTCCATACCGGTCCCTGGCAAATTCAAAAGTACAGCGGCGCGTATTGTGCGTCGCGTAAGAGCATAAGCTTGTTAAATATTAAATAAAAATTAAGCAAAGGTTGACACTGAATAGCGCGATTCATCGCTATTGTGTTCGCTCTGTTGTTCTGTTGTATTATTAATAGATCTTAATTCTTTTGATTAAGATAGACTTAAACGACTTAACCCTTCGGGGAAAACCTACTGACAAAAGTACCTGACGTAAAACTTATATACAAAACAACTAGCGGACACCTGACAAACGGTCTAATAACCTTAGATCAATATTGTTTATTGTATTGTATTTTATTTTATTATTTTACTGTTTACTCATTTATAGGATACGTATGTGCAAATCCCCCCTTTACAGGGAAACATAAGTATCATTGCGTTCCCGACCAACACTTACCAATACATATGAACTTGACCTTCACGCGATCCACCGGCATGTTTCGTACACCGGCAAAGAAGGACGCGAGCCTGCCCGGCTCCAGAAACCCCTCGCTCTCGCCAGAGAAGGCTGGAACCTCGCTTTTTGACGTGAAGCGAAACATTGGAGATGGGGACGCCGGGAAAGCGGAGTCCCAGACAAAGCCCCCGGTAAACCCAAGACAGGACGCCTCCCCAGGCACTTCTTCACAAACCACCAGCACTCTGGCGAAGCGACGCGCCCCGGAGGACACGACAACTCCTCCAAAAAGACCCGAGCCCAGTTACCCAAACATCACGGCGGAGGCGAGAGCCTGCCTGAATAAGGCAAAGCTCCATCTTAACAACTCGCGAAATCTCAAAGCGGAGATAAAAAAGGAGGTAACAGCGGCAATCGAAAGGCTATACCAGCTAGTAAAGGAGGCGGATAAAGAGAGGAACGGGCTGAAGGCATCAGAGGGTCAAAAGGTCGAGGAAAAAAGGGAAGGCCCGGAGAACATCAATTGGTTGCGCCCTGCACTAGAAGAACAAACTCTGATAGTGAAGGAGGGCAACCAAATGATCAAGGAGCTACAGGCGGAAATACGGGTACATAGAGAGGCGCAGGAGGCGCGTGACAGAGAACGACACAACGACGGAGATATAATAAAGGAGATTAGAGCGCTCGGTGAGACCACCCAAGAAGTGGGTAAAATGGTCCATGAGATCAAGGACAGAAATCCCACATACGCGGAAGCCTTGATCGCACCCCAAAACACCTGGGGTCAACAGCCGAAGCACTCCGTCATTGTGTCGTCCGATGACACGATGGACACCAGCACAGAGGTAGTAGGACGGGTTAAACACGCACTCGATGCGAAAAACACCGGCCTGCAGATCGAGAGGGTCCGAAAAGTCAAGGACCAGAGGGTAATCCTGAGCTTCAAGAGCAAAGATGAGATGGCAAAAACAACAGCCAAACTCAGGAATGACGCAAAGCTCAAAGTGGAAGAAGCAAAAAACAGGAACCCACTTGTTGTCATCAGGGACCTCTTGTCCTACAACACTGACGAGGACATCTTGACTGCCCTAAAGGCCCAGAACGCCCGCCTGCTGGAGGGTCTGACAGCCGAGGAAGCAACTGCCACCGTGAAATACCGGAGGAGGGCACGTAACTCGCTAGAGAGTCACGTCGTCTTACAGGTGACACCCAAGATGTGGCAGAGGCTTACCGCGGCTGGCAGAATCTACATCGACCTGCAGTGCGTAAGGGTCCAGGACCAAACGCCTCTTATACAGTGCACTAAATGCTTGGCATACGGACATGGCCGAAAGCTGTGTACGGAGCCTGCAGATCTGTGCAACTACTGCGGGGGGCCACATCTCAGGGCCGAATGTACCGGGCTAGCAACAGGCGACAGACCGACGTGCAAAAATTGTGTTAAGGAAAAGCACGACGACACTGGACACACGGTCTATAGCCAGGACTGCCCGGTACGTAAGAAATGGGATGCACTGGCGCGATCAGCGGTTGCATACTGCTAAGGTGGACGTTAGGGGTTCACGAATGGCAGTTACTCAGACATACGCTGACGAGACGCTCTGCGCCGGGGACACACTCGACAAGGCAGAAGAGTGGACCGTCGCTGAAGACCCGTCACTCAGCCCGGATCAAAACGGCATGGCGATGAAAATTCAATTAAAAAGGGGGAAAAGTCTTAATAGCAAAAGCAAGTACAAAACCGGAATAGCAAATTGGGAAGTTTTTAATGGAAAAATAGACCAATTCAAAATAGAAAATAAAATCAATATATTACAGAAACAGAAAATAAGATACAGGGGGAATCTAGATAAAGTAATTGGGGAAAACAAGTTAACAATAATAGGAAAATGTAATACAAAAATACCTAAGGAAAATATAACGCTAACACTTACCATGCCGTGGTGGTCCGAGGAACTCGAGGCAATGAAGCACGATGCCACAGCCAGGGAGAGAGGATCCCATTGCGCAGAGCCTTCGCGTAGAGGTGTAGTCGCACAGCACCTGGGGAAAAAAGGGAAAAGTGACATAAGGCTCAGATTTTTAACCTCACAGGAGACTGACCATGAACTGAATCCCGGAAATGTACACAAAATAGCCACTAATAAAATAATTGGATGTAAATTTGTAAAATACTGTATACATATGGTTAAGATGGAATATATAGAGATAGTCAATCAAATTATGTTTAACACATAATTGGTGTTATGTACTTAAACATAAAATTATTAAGTAAGAATACAAATAAGTTATGATAAAAATGCAGCTAAGAACTAAAATAAAACCTTCTACTGTAATAATAAAATATGTCAAGATAAAGTCAGTTATGTTATTATATATTGCTTAAATATAGGATAGCATAAATAAATAAATAGATAATAAGTAATTATAAAGATAATTTTGTTTTTTTGAAGTAATAAATAAGTAGCATAGTAAACGTAGAAATAAGAAAATTGTCAGTTATATATTCAAATAGTATAAGATAAGTAGAAAATAAGAATTAAAATTGTGGCCACGTCGTCAATAAGCGACTATAGCAAGTAAGATCTGTAATAGCATAAGAGTTTTGGTAAATTTTTTAAATAAAGAAATAAAGAGAATAAAACACCCTATGATACGAAAGGTCTCTGATCACGTCAGAGGAGAAGATAGGTAGGCTAGCTCGCGGGCCGGACCTTGCGTCCGGACAGGATATAAAAAAAAAAAAAAAAAAAAAAAAAAAAAAAAAAAAAAAAAAAAAAAAAAAAAAAAAAAAAAAAAAAAAAAAAAAAAACCTAACCTAACCTAACCTAACCTAACCTAACCTAACCTAACCTAACCTAACCTAACCTAACCTAACCTAACCTAACCTGACCTAACCTAACCTGACCTAACATAATCTGACCTAACATAATCTGACCTAACATAATCTGACCTAACATAATCTGACCTAACATAATCTGACCTAACATAATCTGACCTAACATAATCTGACCTAACATAATCTGACCTAACATAATCTGACCTAACATAATCTGACCTAACATAATCTGACCTAACATAATCTGACCTAACATAATCTGACCTAACATAATCTGACCTAACATAATCTGACCTAACATAATCTGACCTAACATAATCTGACCTAACATAATCTGACCTAACATAATCTGACCTAACATAATCTGACCTAACATAATCTGACCTAACATAATCTGACCTAACATAATCTGACCTAACATAATCTGACCTAACATAATCTGACCTAACATAATCTGACCTAACATAATCTGACCTAACATAATCTGACCTAACATAATCTGACCTAACATAATCTGACCTAACATAATCTGACCTAACATAATCTGACCTAACATAATCTGACCTAACATAATCTGACCTAACATAATCTGACCTAACATAATCTGACCTAACATAATCTGACCTAACATAATCTGACCTAACATAATCTGACCTAACATAATCTGACCTAACATAATCTGACCTAACATAATCTGACCTAACATAATCTGACCTAACATAATCTGACCTAACATAATCTGACCTAACATAATCTGACCTAACATAATCTGACCTAACATAATCTGACCTAACATAATCTGACCTAACATAATCTGACCTAACATAATCTGACCTAACATAATCTGACCTAACATAATCTGACCTTGCCCTGTATAACAAGTGTGTTAGGTTTGCGAGTTAATAAAACAACTGATGATAGCTTTTCTCATTTATTTCCAAAATGGGCCTGCTTACATAGTTTTGCTGTTAGTACAAGTTGTGGAGTCCAAGCTACATACAATATATTAAATCAGCCAATAGGATTCACTCACGAAGCAAAACCAAAATTGTGTCGAAGACTCATGATCGGTGGCGAGGAATGCGTGCGGGTAATCTACCCGTCTCGTTCTCTCGCATGCGCGCGCTCATAGTAGCGCGGCCTTTTCGCATACTATATAGATCTACGGTCGCGGCGCGGACTCGCAGTACAGCGACCAATTGACTCCGGAGCAGACGTGAAGTACGTTGATGCGGCGAATGTTTATGTGGATGCCACATCACTCCCCCCTAAGCAAACCGAACAACGGGCTTCACACTTCTTCCTGATCTTGTGACGTATGGCTTACTGGTATGGTCGGGAATAGCGTTATCCATAATTCCTTCGGATTCATAAAGAAAGTAGGCGGGTTTGAGCCTGTCCAAGGTTACCACAGATTCTCGTAGCGGTAATTTCATCTTGAAGTATTTGTCGTAGCGCTTAATCACTTCGTATGGTCCGTCGTACGGTGGCGTTAGCGGGGAACGAACGGTGTCGTTTCGCACGAAAACGTGTGTGCATGTTGCGAGGCTCTTGTAGATGAATGGCTGTGTGCGACATTTGTATGTTTGGGGCGCACTTCTGATTGAAGCCATAGTTTCTGTGAGGCGTATTACGTAGTCGTTCTCATCAATATCTGACTTTGTGGGTAAGATGAAGTCCGAAGGTAAGCGGAGAGTGGTTCCATACGTCATCATTGCTGGGCTTAAATTGTTATTGGTGCGCAGCGCCGTCCGTAAGCCCAATAAAACGCTAGGTAGTTCCTCTGACCATGCTGTTGTATTACCGCGAGCCATTAGAGCTGCCTTCAGAGTTCGATGCCACCTCTCTATTTGGCCGTTCGATTGCGGATGGTATGCCGTGGTCCGTATGCGAGTAATGCCGAACTTCATCATTAATGATCGGAATAATGTTGATTCAAACTGCCGTCCTTGATCTGTTGATATTCTTAGGGGGCATCCAAATCGAGCGATCCAGTTTTCATAAAATGCTTTGGCGATGATCTCGGCGGTGATCTCGTGCACGGGTACAACTTCTGGCCATTTGGTGCAACGATCGATAATTGTTACACAGTACCGGTAATCGTTAGACAGTCGCAATGGTCCGACGATGTCGATATGTACATGTTCGAAACGTGCCGACTGTGGGAAATCGCGAAGTGGGGTCACGACATGGCGATGTATCTTTGACCGCTGACAGTCGATGCACGCTCTGGTCCAGTTGCTTACTTCCTTGCTCATGTTTGGCCATAAGAATTTTGAACACATCTGCTTCCTCGTGCATTTAATACCAGTATGACATAAACCGTGTTGAGCTTTGAATGCATCAAAACGGTACGTAGTCGGTAAGTATGGTCGTGGTGTTCCAGTAGATGTCTCGCAAGTGATTGGTCGACTGATTCCAGGCGTTGTGACGTCGGTGAACGCCAAGTTCGGTTGTTTTCTTAGTTGTTCCAAGACTGAATCCTTTTCTTGCTCACTGGCTAGCGCAGCGTAGTCGATGCTAGATGGGCATTGAATATCCTCAATGCGTGACAATGCGTCAGCCACCGGGTTTGCTTCTCCTTGTACGTGTTGAATACTCGTGCAAAATTGACTAATAAAGTGCAACTGTCGCTCTCGACGTGGTGTGTCAGTGGTACTCGGTGGGCGTGACAGGGCGTAGGCCAGTGGCTTGTGATCCGTTATTACTGTTACGTCACCTCCTTCTATTAGTCTTCGAAAGTGCTTGACAGCCGTGTATATCGCTAATAGTTCGCGATCATATACGCTGTAGCGGCGTTGAGTTTCACTCATGTTTTTCGAGAAATATGCGAGAGGTCTCCACTTGTTCTCTATTTTCTGTTGTAACACAGCTCCAAGGCTGAAGTCTGATGCGTCCGTCATCAGGGCGAGGGGGCTTCCCGGGAGTGGATGCACCAGGTCAGTCGCTGCTAGAATGCTTTGTCGGCATTTCTCAAAAGCTAATTCGGCCTCCGGTGTCCATTCGATGGGCGTTTTATCATTACGTTTCTGGCTATGCAGATATTTGTTTAGCTCGTTTTGTATGTCGGCTTGGTGGGGTAGGCAGCTACGATAAAAATTTAGCATGCCGAGAAAACGGCGCAACTCCGCGATCGTCTTGGGTTTCGGGTAGTTGGATATCGCTTTTGTTCGTTCTTCCGTGGGTTTGATGCCGTTTTTCGATACTTCATATCCGAGGAAATTGATTTCATTCTTCCCAAACTCGCATTTTTCTAACTTCAGCATGACACCGTATTCCTTAAGGCGCCCCAACACTTGACATAACAGTTATTTGTGTGCCTCTTCAGTCTCTGTGAATAATAATATGTCATCTACGTAGCAGAAGCAGTTGTCTATTCCACGCAGTACTTGATGCATAAACCGTTGAAACGTTTGGCTAGCATTGCGCAAACCAAACGTCATGCATTTGAATTCAAATAACCCGAACGGTGTAATGATGGCTGTTTTTTTGGCATCCTCTTCTGCGATTGGGATCCAGTAATATGCCATTTTGAGGTCTAACTTCGAGTATATTTTCATGTTGTGTAACTGGTATGTAAAATCCTGTATGCGGGGTATGGGGTAACGATCTGGCTGAGTAACTGCGTTCAATCTTCGATAGTCGCCACATACTCGAAGTCCCCCGTCTTTCTTTTGCACAATGTGCAGCGGACTTGCCCACGGGCTCTTTGATGGTCTGCATATGCCCAGTTCTATCATGTGCTCGAATTCTTCCCTTTCAACCTTGTATTTATCCGGCGGTAAGGGTCGGGCTCGGGCGAAAAGCGGAGGGGGTACTTGCTGTGTCTATCCGGTGAA
This sequence comes from Eremobia ochroleuca, assembly GCA_949629135.1. NCBI lineage: Eukaryota > Metazoa > Arthropoda > Insecta > Lepidoptera > Noctuidae > Eremobia > Eremobia ochroleuca. The sequence continues at coordinate 23,952 of CATIVS010000178.1, read as the reverse complement.
CGATATCGTGCTTCAGTGGTTCCTTGAGGGTCATAGGGCGAAGCACTTCAGGGTATCGCTTCAAGATGTCATAATATACTTGCTCAGAACTTATGACATGTACTGATTCTTCGCATGTAGCAACTTCGAAGGCGTCAATTGATAAGTCGGTAAGGTTATCGACAAGCTTCTTTTTGTGGAGGTCAATAAGCAGTTTGAAATGCCGTATGTGTTAACGCCTAGCATGTGTGCGCTCACAACGTCTCACGCACACACGCATACGACACGAAAAGGACAACAGCCGCGAGCGACGATGTCACGTCACTCGCCCATAGATCGTTGAAGCCGCCATATGCATACACTTGTTTTGTACTTGGTCCCTCGATGCCGGATTGACCTGCGGCCCCAGATTATTAAATCACCCACAGGCAAGAAGAACAAAGGAAATACTGCGCTGACATGGATGGCGGTCGTCACGTGGAAGATTCATACTACGGGTTCAACATTCAACGAGTCATATAAAATCAAACGATTCTTCTACAAGGAATTTCATCATTACTGAAGAAGTTCGTGAACATCGACTTATTTGGAGTTGGGAGCTGAAGACAAAGAGAACTACATCTACAACGAAGGTCACACGTGAGTCCTGAGGGTAGCGTTACTGTAAGTTCGTTCCAATTTGTCTATTTGCCCCGTAAATCTTCCGAATTTCCCCCACAAATCCTTCATTTTGTGAGCCTTATATCAGAATCACAAATCCTTTATTTTGTGATTCTTGTATTTATCCCCATTAAAACGGTCACTAATCCTTCATTTAGTGCTGTTAAATATCATATTCATAACATTTATTCACAAATCCTTCATTTTGTGATCCATTTCATAGCTAAAAATCAGTAATTTATTGCATTGCGCAACAAACATTCCAACCTATACATAAAAAACAGGTTATGCTGTTCTTATCTTATTCCTGCATTACTTATTACGGTCACCAATTCTTACTTAAAAATTAACTTATTCGTAATTTAACGTAAATTTCATTTCAGAGGTTCCAGGTATTCCAGATTCCATTGGTGTGTATAGGAACTGTATTATATCGCGTATTTAACTACCTATTGTTATTTCGCATGTTCTAGTGCATTCGATTGACCGCTGCCTACCGCCCGCGCTGACAGCGGGCCCGGGCCGCGCCGGCTAGCCGCGCGATTGCTGTTTCTGCCTACCACCCGCTGCTTGCTTTTTGCACATTTTACGCGTACCCTCAATCCGCGTCATTATGCTGATTTAAGTAATCGTTCCGTTTTTTCTTATCTTAAAATTACTTGCAATGGAATAATTGTTTGTGATTCTTTCTAGCAACTCATTTCATCGCGTTGTTTGGTATAATAAACATAATACATTCTTATTTTGACTTAGCTTGCATTTGAATTCAATAGTCACTTTAAACATAGATTTCTTTTCTTACGTAAATTTATCCATTTACTTGCTTCACCATGGAAGATAAAACTTTAATTAAAAGGCGTGCATCATACAAAGCTAAGCTTACGCTATTTGAAAATTATTTGAAAACCATCGAGAGTTGTGACAGCTTGAGTAGATTGCAAATAAATGAATTGAGCGTCCGTTTATCTAAAATTGAAGAAATCTATACCGAGTTTGATTCAATTCAGTGTGACATAGAAAATTCTATGGAAATTCCAGACGAGCAATACAAAGAACGTGAGGCCTTCGAGACCAAGTACTTCGGGACGATCGCGCGCGCTCGTGAGCAGCTGGCTCCAGCAGCCGGCGTAGCGGGCAGTGACCACTCGGGGACAGGTTCTTGTTGTACTGCGCTTGAAGGTGGGCCAAAACTTGCACTTCCTACTATTCATTTGCCTAGCTTTTCGGGTCAGTATCAGGACTGGCTGGAATTCCGTGACACATTTAGTAGTCTCATACACTTAGACAAGTCGATACCAAATATTAACAAATTCCATTATTTACGTGCCGCGTTGAAAGACAGTGCCGCTGTAGTAATTCAGTCTTTAGATTTCTCGAGTGATAATTACGAAGTAGCTTGGGAACTTCTTTGCGATCGCTATAATAATACAAGGTCATTAGTAAACAATCACATTCAAGCTATTTTTAACTTGGAACAATCAGCGAAGGAATCATCTAAATCATTACGAAACTTAATCGATACGGTCAATAGGAACCTCAGAGCACTCAAAAAACTTAACCTCCCTACTGAGCACTGGGATGTACTACTAATTCAGATCATTTCAAACAAACTGGACACAGACACGAGCATTAAGTGGGAATCATATCGAAATAAATTGAAAGAGTTGCCTACTCTCAAAATGTTTAATGATTTTCTAAAAGATCGTGCTGATTTTTTGGAAACAATGGATAATACTCATAAAAAGCGTAGGTCAAGTGACACTACACATGTTCGTCAAAAAACATTTGTGGCTAACTCATCTTCTCCCCCAGCTCGCAAATACGCTTGTCCATATTGCAAAGGTACTCATGCACTTTATGTTTGTCAAAAATTCACATCATTACCCTTAGAATCCAGACTTGACAAAGTTAAGGTACTTAAATTGTGTTTAAATTGTTTACGTCAAGGTCATGCTCACGATGTATGTAAGTTAGGGCCATGTCGCTCGTGCGGCCTGCGGCGCAACAGCTTGTTGCACGAGCATGAAGCTCCTGCGCCGCCTGCGCCTTTACCTTCAACAAGTAACGTCATGTTACACACTCTGCCACAGCCTGACGTTCAACCTCCTAGTCCTCCTCAAGACATTGCGTTGTCAACCATTCAAAATAATTGTGTTCTACTGTCCACGGCCTTAATCCATGTGACAGACATCAATGGTGATTGCCATCAAATACGTGCTCTACTCGACAGTGGAAGTACCTCAAGTTTTCTAACTGAAAGCCTATGTGCTAAACTTAACTTACCTACTTCTTCTACTTCAACCGTAGTCGAAGGGTTAAATTCCCAAATATCATGCTTAACAAAGCGCTGTGACGTACTCATATCGTCATTATTTAACAATTATAGCGAGAGCGTCTCCTGTCTCGTTGTTCCGCGCATCACTCAGTTATTGCCAACTACAAAAGTTGACTACACAACATTAAATATACCGCCACACATTACGTTGGCAGACCCCAAATTCCACATACCTGCTCCAGTCGATATGCTTCTTGGAGCTGATATATTTTGGACAATACTCGGTTCTCAAAATATATCGTTGGGTAAAAATAAACCAACATTAAATAAATCTAAACTCGGTTTCTTAATATCAGGCCCAGTGCCAAAACAACATAAAAAAATCATTAATACAGTCCACTGCAATCATCTTACTTTACAAAATAACGACGATCAATTACATAATCAATTATCAAATTATTTTGAATTAGAATCAGTCGCTACACGTAAACAAATATCTAAGGAAGAGCTCGAATGTGAACAAAGCTTTACACATAATACCATTCGGTTGCCTGATGGGCGATTTGAAGTGACAATTCCATTAAAGGCTTCGCCTGATAAGCTGGGCGATTCTTACGAACAAGCTTTGTCCAGATTCTTATCCTTGGAACGTAGATTTAAACGTGAACCACATTTTAAAGAGCAGTATTGCAATTTTATTAAAGAGTACATTTCGTTAAATCATATGTCACTAAATGAAAATCCTGAAGATGATACTCACACTTATATTTTACCACACCACGGTGTTTTACGTGACTCAAGCTTATCGACAAAACTACGGGTCGTATTCGACGCGTCAGCGGTGACGACCTCTGGTGTCTCATTCAATCAACTTCAAATGGTAGGTGCAACAGTCCAAGATGACCTTATCAGTATCTTAATTAGAATGCGCCAGCATAGGTTTCTCGTTACTGCAGATGTTGAGAAAATGTACAGGATGGTGAATGTCAAAACATCACAACGAATGCAAAAAACAATGCAAATCTTATGGCGATTCGAACCTCATGAAAAATTGAGGCAGTTGATTAGCCGGTCCTGTCATGATACTGAACCGAAAGGGCAGAGGAAGCAGACTCATAAAGTCTTATCTCTGTATATTTATTTGTCTGGCCACTAAAGCGGTTCATATAGAACTTGTCACCGATTTGAGAAGCACAACATTTTTAGCTGCATTAGACCGGTTCATCGCCCGCAGAGGACGACCGCGAACCATTTACTCTGATAATGGTACTTATTTCGTCGGTGCATGCAATGAGTTGGCTAGATTTTTAAAGTCAAATTCCGATGAAATTAGCTCTCAAGCATCTAAATCACATATAGACTTCAAATTTTCACCAGCATATAGCCCACATTTTAATGGATTAGTCGAGGGTTCCGTAAAATCTGTAAAATATAATTCAAAGATTGTTTTAGGTTTTGCTAACTTAACATACGAAGAGGTGAATACAGTTCTTGTACAGATCGAGGGTCTTTTGAATTCTAGGCCTCTTACTCCGTTATCATCGGATCCTTCTGATCTCACAGCGCTCACCCCATCACATTCTTTAATTGGACGAACGCTAACAGCTTTACCTTCTCCTCAGGACACAGAACCTTCGGTGATACCTACTCTCTCTCGATATATGAGAATACAGCAATTAAAAGCCCATTTCTGGAAACGTTATTACATAGAATACATTACAGAACTCCAAAAACGACAGAAATGGCGCCAGCAAGGAAAGCAACTCCAGCTCCGAGAAATGGTGCTGGTGAGAGATGACCGGTTGCCTCCCACCCGGTGGCTGCTAGGGCGCGTGGTGCGCCTATACCCCGGCTCCGACGGCGTGACCAGCGTGGCCGACGTGTTCACAAATTCGGGCACTCTTCGACGAGCCTTCAACCGACTGTGCCCGCTACCAGTCATGGACCAGAACTGCGTTCCTGGGGCGGCAACATGTTAACGCCTAGCATGTGTGCGCTCACAACGTCTCACGCACACACGCATACGACACGAAAAGGACAACAGCCGCGAGCGACGATGTCACGTCACTCGCCCATAGATCGTTGAAGCCGCCATATGCATACACATTTTTTCCGATTTTTGTAAATTTCTCTTGGTCATTAAACCAATCATTATAAAAATCAAGTTTGCATCATTCTTCCACCCCGTCAGAATCCACGTGAAGCTCAGTACCGGCGTTTACAGTATGAAATCCGCTCCCAGAATGGAGGTCTTCACATCGGCTACAACGAATTTCCATAGAAAACTGCGACGTAAACCAAGATTTAGCCTTATGGTTTTTTTCACCGTAAGTGTTGATTGGTGTATTGTTTGCGGCGTATAGACGGTAGGCGCTTGCGGTCGTTGTTTTTCTTTGTTTGTGGCGGCCAAAACTGAAATGTCGGCGCCCGTATCCACGAGAAAACGCTCTCTAGTGTCTCGATCGAAGACACAAAGGCGGTTGGTGGCGCAAGGGACATCGACGTCCGCCGCCGTCGATGTCGAAGCTAGTTTAACGACGTTTGATTCTTCCTGCAACACGGTGACTCGCAGCGTTTTGCCTTGTCACCGAAACGAAAGTGATATCTGCATTCCCATGTCGGATCACCAGGCTTTATTGAAGACTTGTTATTCTGCCGCCGCCGCGAGTGTGACCGCGAGTGTGACCGGAACGGGGGTCTGGGGCGCTGCGTCGAACTTCCGCGTAGCTCAGCCACTTCTAGGCGTAATTTCTCCATTTGTTTTGATAGCACTTCTAACTGTGCGGACATCACCGGGTTTTGGGGGGTAGTGGACACTGTAGCAACTGTTGCCGGTTCTGAGTATTCCACCATCTTGTCGGCCATCGCGGCGAGGGTATCTAGCGATGACTCCGTGTTTACTGATAATACGACGCGCACCTGAGTGGGTAGGTGATTGAGCCATTCTATCTTCAATCCTTCGTCTGTTATCATGCCGCTTCCCAGTTCTCGCATTTTTCGCAGTAGCTGTGTGGGTTTTTGGTCACCTAACTCCAGACCACTGATTAGCTTCTGGAAGTTTCTTACGTCAGACTTGTCATAAGCAGTGAGTAGGCGGTTCTTCACTGCACCGTACTTGTCCGTTGACGGCGGGTTATATAATATATCCGTGATGTGCTGCAGATCGACGGCTTGCAGCTGTTGCAGGACGTACCGAAATTTTTGGTCATCAGAAGTCTTCAGAGGATCCACGACGGCTTCGAACTGAATGAACTAGGCTCGTGGAATCTCTCTCCAGAACGGTAATAATCTGGATTGGATGGAAATTGCAGATAATTCGGACTCTGACTTCATTGTTTTACTGTCTCCGCTTGTGTTCTCCAGGGACATCACGTCGGGGTCACCAATGTTAGGTTTGCGAGTTAATAAAACAACTGATGATAGCTTTTCTCATTTATTTCCAAAATAGGCCTGCTTACATAGTTTTGCTGTTAGTACGAGTTGTGGAGTCCAAGCTACATACAATATATTAAATCAGCCAATAGGATTCACTCACGAAGCAAAACCAAAATTCTGTCGAAGACTCATGATCGGTGGCGAGGAATGCGTGCGGGTAATCTACCCGTCTCGTTCTCTCGCATGCGCGCGCTCATAGTAGCGCGGCCTTTTCGCACACTATATAGATCTACGGTCGCGGCGCGGACTCGCAGTACAGCGACCAATTGACTCCGGAGCAGACGTGAAGTACGTTGATGCGGCGAATGTTTATGTGGATGCCACAAGTGCCTAGAGATAGGACACTTCCCGGACATATGGAAGGAGGCCACGGTTGTGGTACTGAGAAAAACCGGGCAAGGACGACTATCAGAATCCCAAGTCCTATAGACCGATCGGCCTGCTACCAGTCTTGGGCAAGATCCTGGAGAAGATGATAGTAGCACGGATCAGGTGGCACATAGTACCGCGGATTAGTACTCGCCAGTACGGCTTTATGCCGCAAAGGAGCACCGAGGATGCCCTCTATAACCTAGTGAACCATATCAAGGGAAACATAGAGCGGAAAAAGCTCGTAACCCTAGTCTCACTGGATATAGAGGGGGCCTTCGACAGCGCCTGGTGGCCAGCCATCAAAGTCAGACTGGCTGAGGAAAAGTGTCCGGTCAATGTAAGGAGGCTACTGGATAGCTATCTCGACTGCAGAAAAATCGGACTGAGGTATGCCGGGGAGGAACACACTAGAAACACCCAGAAAGGTTGCGTCCAGGTATCCATTGGCGGCCCGATACTCTGGAATTTGCTGCTTGACCCGCTATTACACAGTCTGGAAAAGGAGGGAGTATACTGCCAGGCGTATGCGGACGACGTGGTGATGGTCTTCAGCAAGGATACCGGTTTGGAGATCTCGAGGCAGGCCAATGCTGCTCTCGCCTATGTTCAGGAGTGGGGAGTACAGAACAAGCTGAAGTTTGCACCGCACAAAACTTGCGCAATGGTGCTGACACGTAAGCTTAAGTACGACACCCCGCTCCTGAGTATGGGGGGGATCGACGTTGGAATGTCGAGAGAAATCAAAATTCTGGGACTAACTCTGGACGACAGGCTAACTTTTAACACCCACGTTGCAAAAGTTTGCAAAAAGGCGACAAGCCTGTACAAACAGCTCTCCAGAGCCGCGAAAATAAGCTGGGGACTACACCCGGAAGTTATCCCATCAATCTATACGGCAGTTGTAGAACCGGTAATCCTTTACGCTGCAGGGACATGGGCACCGGCAGTCAAGAAAGTTGGAACGCAGAAGGCGTTAAATGCAGTACAGAGAGGCTTCGCACAGAAGCTCTGCAAATCTTACCGCACGGTCTCCCTGAACTCGGCACTGGTACTGGCTGGGATACTGCCTCTCGACCTTCGAATACAGGAGGCAGCCGCCCTGTACGAAGCAAGGAGAGGGTCATCCCGGTTAGTACTGGGAGATAGGGAGACCGAACGCGTGGTGGGTTTTGCGGAGATTCCACATCCGGCACTGCATGTAGAGTTCACATTCGAAAGCTTGACCACACAAACACAGGTGGACAACAGTAACGGGCAGGCGGTGAAAATCTACACCGACGGCAGCAAACTTGATGGCAAGGTCGGGGCTGCGTTATCCATATGGGATGGTACGACAGAGACCAAGGCCATCAAGCTCAGCTTGGCCGCGTACTGCACCGTTTACCAAGCGGAGATCCTCGCTATATGCAGAGCCACAAAGGAAGCCCTAAAGTCCAAAAACAGGGAATGCTGCATTTATAGTGACTCAAGGTCGGCCCTGGAGACCATCACAAACTACAATGCTCTACATCCACTAGCGGTAGAGACGCGTGGAAACCTGAAGAAGGCCTTCAGCCAAGGAAAAACTGTGAGCTTTTACTGGGTGAAGGCACATGTAGGTCTTATAGGGAATGAACGCGCCGATCAGCTCGCGAAAGAGAAAGCACTCTCGAGCCGGAAGAGCCCTGACTACGACCAGGTTCCGGTTTCATTCGTCAAACGGATAATCCGTAAGGACTCCCTTGATGAATGGAACGGGAGGTATGGGTCGGGTGACACGGCTTCCGTAACGAGAGTTTTCTTCCCGGATGTTATAGACGCCTATAGAGTAGTTAGGAGCATGAGACCAGCGGGGTTACTGACGCAGGTTTTCACGGGACATGGGGGGCTCTCCCAGTACTTGCATCGATTCAAGTGTAAGGAGAGTCCCGCATGTGTCTGTGACTCCGATACTGAGGAAACTGTATTCCATTTATTGCTGGAATGCCCGGTTCATAATAGGGACAGATACGACCTGGAACAAGAAATTGACACACAATTAAAAAAGGAATGCCTGGAGACTCTACTTAGGGATAAACTCACTCGTCAAAAATTTGTAGAGTACTGTATAAAAATAATAAACATTGTAATAAGCAGAAACAAGAGTAAATAAGCATTTACTACAATATATATTGTAAAATATACTCATGTAGTAAAGATAAGGCGAAATAGTAATAAAAAGAAATAATTATAAGTATGAGTAGAAAATATTAAAATAAGCACTGTAACACCTATGTATAATTAAGTATGAGTAAGAGTTATAAGAGATAGAAAGTAGCCAAAACAACTAGACTAAGAACTAAGATAGAATGATAAAGTAGGCACAACTAGAGTTGTAAAGAAAATGGAAAAATCTAAATTTAGAGATGTAGAGATAGGCACAAGGCTTGCATGAACTGTATAAAGAGATACACCTTGTAAAGAAAATGTATACAGAAAGTAGAAAAAGATAGGCACAATCGGTTGTAGAATGATATACAAAAAAGGACCGCCTGTAAAGAAAATGTAAGCATGTAGAAATAGCATAGGTAGTAGAAAATTAGTGTAGGACCCTTCCAGGGTACAGTATTTTAATTGTGTAAGGTGTATTATCATAATTAGATGGATAAGGTCTGTGAAATTTGATAAAGTCAAAGGAAAAGAAATTAAAACATAATCTGACCTAACATAATCTGACACAATTTCTATATAACCTAACATAATCTGAAACATTTCTTCTAGTAAAACTTGTAAGTATAAGTATAAAAGCCAGTCTAGTCTTATCCAGTTTTCCTTTAATTTTTTTTTTATTTATATGCGTATTAAAAGCAGAAGGAGAGGTGTTCGCCCAGCAGTGGGACGCTATAGGCTAGATACTATTACCTTGTATGTCACCTTTGTAATACATATGGAATGCAATAAAGTATTGAGTATTGAGTAGATTAAATTAGAAGATTTGTGTCCCACTACGCTGGATTTTTGCAATGACAGTCGATTTTTTTTTTTTTTTTTTATGTTCCAATAGTAGAAGAGGGCATTACCATATCTCTAATACAGCTGAGACAGCTGAGACCAGCTGAGGGTTCTTCATCAGATACTTCAGACCTTCGATTTTTGACATCAAATGAAGCGGCCCACCAAGTTGAATATTTTTTGTAAAGGCGGTATGTCGAACTCTAATAATATTAGGTTGTCTCATAAATGATTGCCAGTTAAAAGACAAATTATTATTAGTATTTTTTATTAATAAAAAATACATATACAGGGTTACTGGTAACTCGACGTATTCCTTGCAGGACATCATAGTAGTGTTAAAATGCAACAAATTAAGCCACCAAATGTTCTACCGAAGTTCAGTAGTTTTTGAGTTAGTAAGGGTTTTAGATTTTTTGTGAAAAATCCCAGATTAAATTATTTGAAAATTATTCACGGGGCGGCTGTACTGAAATTGGAGTTATTATCATAGTTGACGCCGTAGCGGATCGTTTTTAATAATTAAAAGTTCAAAATGACTAAAACATTGGTGAAGATCACTAATCAAACATTTTTTTTTTTTTGTAATTTTTGCTATTACTTCATACAAAATGTTGTCTTAGCACAAAAAAAATACTACACCAGGTGTACAAATTATTAGTAAAATATCCTTGTCTTATCAGCTATCCAAAAAGGTATGATTGTCAATACTTTTGCGTGTGTGACAGGGAAAGATAGAAGTTTTATGGGGAGCAGGTAAAATTGCGAGACGGTCGACCGTCGTATTATTCGTAGTTTTTACCTGCGTTTGAATTCCAAACACTCGGCAAGCTTTATGATTGGTCACTATTGTGTGTATTGTGTTGTTGTGTGTTGTGGTTCACGAGACAGGGTGCGACTTCACAAAATCTGGTCGTCAGCGTTAGTTAGTTACAACTCTACGTTGCGCAAGTTCGTGTTTTGTTATCTGGCTATATCCCTGACTGTTGCCCCATATCTTGCTCTTGTGTTGTGCTGTGCGTTCATAAGTGCTGACTATGGCTGCATATTCTAATCAAGAATACGCTGACATATTGTACTGTTACGGACTTTGTGACGGTAACGCTGCTGAGGCGCGAAGATCATATCAACTGCGCTTTCCAAACCGCCGACTCCCCCACGTTAGTGTCTTCGGATCGACTTATCGGCGATTATCTGAAACTGGCAGTGTTCAAAGAAGCAGGCAAATTGACACTGGTCGTTCTCGGAGATACACGGCTGAGGACGAGGAGCTGATTCTTCAACGTTTTATTGACGAGCCCAACATATCTACAAACATCGTAGCGCGAGAGCTTGGTATGTCACAGTGGAAAGTCTGGTCTGTAGTTCACTTGTCAGGCCGACATCCATACCACTACCAACCCGTGCAGTCATTAAAAGAGGGAGATCCGCAGAGACGGCTTGAATTTTGTCGTTTCATGCTAAATGCCGATGCCGAAAGTGAAAACTTTTTGAAAAACATTCTGTGGACCGATGAGTCATGTTTTGACCGTGATGGTATCACAAATTACCACAATTTACATTACTGGGCACTGAAGGGAGAAGGAAACCCTAAGAAACTGAAACCAACCGCATCGCAGCGTAAGTTCTCGCTTAATGTTTGGATGGGTATTATCGACGATAAGTTAATAGGCCCACATATTTTACCCCGAACATTAAATGGGGAACTTAATGAAGATTTTTTTTTTTTTTTTTTTATTTCCTAAGAAATCATTTAGCAGCACTGCTCACGGATGTACCCGAAGAAAGAAGGGCAAACATGATATACCAACACGACGGATGTCCAGCCCACTTCCGCATCACAATTCGACAATTGCTGGATGAAAACTATCCAAACCGATGGATTGGGCGCGGTGGGCCGATTCCGTGGCCTGCACGAAGCCCTGATCTGACGCCGCTAGACTTTTACGTCTGGGGTCATATGAAAGACCTAGTTTATGTGACCCCCGTAAATTCAATTGAAGAACTAAGGGAGAGAATAACAGATGCGGTGGACCAGATGAGGACCACAATCACATCAAGAATCACAAAAACCGAAGTGAGGATATAGATACATGCTCTTATTCGCTAATAAGAGCATGTATTCGAAACCGAGGGCAGCACTTCGAACAAGACGTGTGAAATACATGTTATTAAAGACCACAAATTGATATTGATTAAAAATAATAATAATTTTCACGAAATTGTTTAATTTGATTTTCCGAATAAACACCTTCTTGTACTAAATCAAAAACGATTTTCATAATGCAGTCCAAGACTTTGTATTAACTTTCATACCTTTTTGGATAGCTGATAAGACAAGGATATTTTACTAATAATTTGTACACCTGGTGTAATATTTTTTTTTTGTGCTAAGACAACATTTTGTATGAAGTAATAGCAACAATTACAAAAAAAAAATGTTTGATTAGTGATCTTCACCAAAGTTTTAGTCATTTTGAACTTTTAATTATTAAAAACGATCCGCTACGGCGTCAACTATGATAATAACTCCAATTTCAGTTCAGCCGCCCCGTGAATAATTTTCAAATTGGGTTCAAATAATTTAATCTGGAATTTTTCACAAAAAATCTAAAACCCTTACTAACTCAAAAACTACTGAACTTCGGTAGAACATTTGGTGGCTTAATTTGTTGCATTTTAACCCTACTATGATGTCCTGCAAGGAATACGTCGAGTTACCAGTAACCCGGTATAAATTAAATACTCAAAGTATTGGTAATCCTTTACAAAATCGCAACTTTTTCATTTTCAAGTTATCAGTTACGTGTAAAATATGATAAGACGTATAAGAGCCATCTATTAACATTATTGGCACAACAGAGCTCAGAGTTAGTTCATATTTCACTCGCTCGCAACAGTCGCTACAGGCAAAATATTACAATCTGGCCACTAGATGGCGTACAAGTTATTGATTGATTTCTAACTACACATTGTTTACGATGTTGATAATATTTATAATTAGTCACTATGTGAACAGCATAACTCTTCATTCTTCGCTTCTTTATCACAGACATGACAAACAGCACACACAAGCACACGGAAGGCATGGTAAAAATTACTAGACAGATTTACAAATTTACCTTCAGTAGCTTTGATAAAAGCCGTTTTTTGTCAATTCATTTAGAGAACATGATCCTGGCGCCTGCTTTAATTTTTACAATTAATTAAGCTGACTTTACAAAATATAATAATTATATATTCTAACTCAAAACGGCGTAATCAATCGGCGCGGCGTAAAAAGTTGGTGAATGTTTTAATTCTACCAATAGCTGTTTTTCTATTGTAATTTTCGATAATTCGGAAAGCCGTTCTTGTTCATGAGTACTTATTTCTTAATTCAATATGTGTGAATACTTATTAAACATGAAAAAGTACGTTCCGCGAAACAACTTGTCGCAGGAATGGTCACAATTAAATGAGCTATCTAAGTTCCGGAAAGGCACACTGAAGGCAATTTTCGACTAAAATGCCTATTACGTAATTCAGATTTCTGAGAAATACTCAAAAAGTAGGTTTAGGTGAAGTAATGAGATTATACTCGTCTGAAAAACTTGAAAGTATTTACCTTTCCGAGTAATGATTGCACATACCTACTTTAATCCATCACAAGGCACATTTGCATGCGTTTCCGAATTCATTTTAATGTCAAGAAACTTTTTAATCACTTCAAAACAAAGATAATCACCGCAAAACTAATCACAACACTTAAATTCACAGAAAATGTCAAAGCAAAAAATGCACCAGTAACCGCTCGAAACGAACTTGAACTAATTTGAAATTGTATCATTCCATAGATCGAGCTTTGCACAGCGACGCGCTCATTCATACTATTTACACACACACGCTTCGGTATACGTTCCATTCATAAAAAATCAAAAGCCAGGCTTAAAAATCAGTATAATTTGGAAAATAAGTACATACTAATGTTATCAACAACGTGAACAATTTGTATACAAATAGTGAGAGGTCCAGATGCCTCATAAGAAGCCAGCTGGTGCGAGCGAGACGGGACGATGTTTATTGTTGCGTTCTCGCAATAGCGGCATTGGAGAGGTTTGGCAACGGTGCGCGTGATGAAGACTGTGCGGAATTTAAATATTATTCTTCGAGTATGTAAACCTGGCAACCTTGCATCGAACGTATAGCGGGCGGCCGCCGGCCGGGGCGCGCAGTTTTTATTATTCTTATCAATTCTTGCGACATGATTGAGTTGGTTAATTTACAAGTTTACTTGTGTAGTTTTATTTTTTTAATTTTTTTATTGTTAGGCTCACGTTTGACTGAAAGCCGGGCTTTTCGGCTTTAATGAAAGGAACGCCCCTGGTATGGAAAACACTGAATACAGCACTCTCTTGACACCTGAAAAAACGTCCAAATAGGGGAAAACGATTATTTCTAATTTCGGCCGCGCGCAGACTTATTTTGCGCGCACTCTTTAATAAATGCTGTTTCACGGTTCAGTGGTACTTATGCCAGGTGCGGTTGTAAGGCATTCCAGATAGGCCAAATGAAACAACGCACTTCGTCACATAATTAATTTATTCAGTTCCTTAGTAAGTAGTAACTTATGCTATGACTTATGACTACACATCGTCGTCGCGCGAGGGCGTGTGCCGCGGCCGACGCGCGTTCTTTGTCGCACGCACATCCTGTATACATACATTATCGCAATAAATATTATCATTTTCTTTAGTTAATTAATTAATTCAAGATCTAGAAGCAGCGGGTGGCCCCGTGCTGTTCTTAGTTCATTAATAACCAGCTCCTAGCCGTGACTTCATCCGCGTGGCGCACAGAAGAAACAGCCTACGGCACTCGGCAATAGTGTATCTTTCTATAAGTGCAGTGTGAAGTATTGATATATCCGGCTGCTAAGTTTTTTTCGCTTTTCAATTCGGAATTAAAAATTGAACAACTTAACTTTGCAGTTGCAATTTTTTCATCATACCTCGTTCTACATTAACACAGATGGCCCAACTGCAAATGTAAGTTTGTAATCACAAAAACTAGTATTTTTATGTGATAAAACTATAAATTAACAAATTTTGCGATTTTTTTCTTTTTTATTTGTACTGCAAGACGTTGCATCTTGCAAAATTCTTGATGCTGGAGCAACGGGAAATACCCGTAAGTGTACGTTTTTAAAAGTGAGGCAATCATCACAATATGTAACATAATTTTAATTGACTGATCTCTAGACTGCGTTGAATTAGGAACTTGAATTTTCACCGGTCCAAGGAACTGCAGACTTTAGTATTTAATAAGATAAATGAATTCTTTGCAAATGTAGGACAATCACTGGCAGAAAAGCAGTTATCCCAAGGACCAAGGTGTGACCCTTTATCACCTTTTCATTCTACCTGCAGAAACTCTTTTGCTCTATTGCCAACTGACGAAAGTGAGATTAACCTTTTGAGCGCCAAGCGGTACCGAACGCGATGTGTCCCCCAGCGCCAAGCTATAAATGTATAACGAATGTATGGTAAACAGTAGTGATGAGGGTAATTGTATTATCGATAAATGTTACTAACATGTTAATGTTACTTACATTTCATATAAATGTACCAGATACACTACCGGTCAAAAGTTTTTGCCCACCCCATAATCCATTCATTAAATTTCAAAATAGTACACTTTAGCAAATTTCTCTTTCATATTGTCAAGCGAAGGTCAAATCGGTGTTTTACAAACCAAAAATAATAAAGTCCGTTATTTGGTTACTTTATACGAGCGCATGTTTATATTTTGACGGTGAGTGCGACAACTTTAAACTTGCAGGTACCGGCCGATTTGTTTATTATTCTTTAACTGTGAATTATTTCTTCGGTGTTTATGATTTTAGTTTAGTCCCAGTTAGCCATGTGAGACGCAAGAACGTGCTGTGATTTATACTTTTTGGACAAAGACATCTTTTTGTGAAGTTCGTCTACGAACTGTTTTCGCTCTCGCAAATTCAGACTTGTAAGTTTTAAAATGGGTAAAACCAAGGAACTATCGGTTGAAACTCGTGCATTAATCGCAAGTCTTCATAGTCTAGGCAAAAGTAACCGTACCATTGCCGCCGAATTAAAAATAACTCGACGTACCGTGGACTACAATGTGAAAAAATATGCATCCACCGAGAGCTTTGGCCATAGAAAACGTTCAGGGCGGCCTCGAAAAACCACAACCGCTGAAGATAAACGTATTGTATTGATCAGTAAACGTGATCGACGACTCACGGCCCCAGAGATAGCAGCTCAGATCAATGAATCTAGGGATTTGCCTTTGAGTACTTCTACAGTGAAAAGAAGATTGAGAGAAGCTGGCCTTTTAGGAAGGGTGGCAGTGAAAAAACCTCTTTTAAGACGTCAAAATAAAACTAAGAGGTTGCAGTGGGCTAAAGAACATAAAAATTGGACGCATGAAGACTGGGAGAGAGTTTTATGGAGTGATGAGTCAAAGTTTGAGGTTTTTGGGTCTAAGAAAAGAGTGTTTGTGCGCAGGTCAAAGGAAGAACGTATGTTAGATCCATGTGTAATCCCGACTGTAAAACACGGCGGAGGCTCTGTGATGGTTTGGGGATGTTTTGGAGGTAAGGCGACTGGAGACCTGGTAAAAATTGAAGGGATTTTGAAGAAAGAAGGCTATAAAAAATATTTAAGGAAAATGTAATACGTTCTGGCCAGCGCCTGATCGGCAGAAAATTTATCTTCCAGCATGACAACGATCCCAAGCATTCCTTGAAGCTGTGCAAAGAGTATTTGAAAGAATTGGAAATGAAGAATGTACTGAAAGTAATGATTTGGCCGTCACAGTCACCCGACCTCAACCCAATTGAGTTGTTGTGGGACAAATTGGACATGGAAGTCAGAAAGCAGTGTCCTACTTCCACTTCACATCTTTGGAATATCCTGAGAAATGAATGGAACCAAATAGACGACGATTATTTGTCGAAGTTGTTACGGAGAATGCCAAAATTGTGCACCGAAATAATAAAAGCAAAAGGGGGTTACATCGATGAATCAAAAATTTAAATATGTAACAATTACAGACTTTAATTTTATTATCACTACATTCTTATCTATAAATGTTCTTTAAAATATAAATATCAAAATCAATCGTATTGTTTTTATTTGTTGTGTATCACACAAACTATAGGGTGGGCAAAAACTTTTGACCGGTAGTGTAAATAAAAATAATGACGTATTTTTATGTCTTGTTTTATTTACAATTATAGTTGTAATAAGGAAAAGCAGAATACACTTTAAATAATGACAAATCAGATACATAACTCAAACAAAACCACAACAAATCTACGAAACTGGCTACATCCCTATTGTCTTCTGACGTCATCCAGTTGTCTTCATACCAAGACCGTGGCGCTCGTAGCACGTAAAAGTTCAATTTTTATTAGGGATGTCTATGGTCTCTTTTCTTACATTTTTTTTTCTATTCCATGTTTATGCTAAACACAATATAAACAACAACAATAGAGAGCTGCAGTCTGCACTATTCACAATGACCTTGATGCGCTTACGTCTATGACGTCACAGGATGTCTTCTATTCATGTCTATGCGAGGCACCAATATCTACTAGTTTCGTAGTGACGAGATCTTTCAATATCGATATCAGTATTAACCAAAGTACGGCACTTAATGTGTATTAAAAGATTCGTGTAAATACATGTGTAATGGCTAGCAAAATTAATTACATACCTTTTATGAGTGGCATTTTTTTTCAAAACTCAACATTTCGATTCGAAATAAGTGTTTTTTTAAACTTTCGTGTCTATCGACACTTTAGAAACTTGATCAAGTAACTACAACACTAGACGTCTTCATATGAAGACTACGGCGCCTGGGACATTAAAAAAATTTTAGCTATTATAATTTTTTTGTTTTTAATATAAACAAAGACCCCTATTGAAATAAACATTTAAGTTTAGGGTTTAGGCAATAGTAAGAATACGCACAAAAGCATTTGTTCATGTATTTTAATGTAATAAACGTTATGATTAGATATTGTCTTCTAATAAAGACATGGCGTGGGGGGCACGGAAACGATTGTCTTCTATAGAAGACCGTGGCGCTCAAAAGGTTAATAACATCATCCATAATCTAAAACCTAGCTCCACTGCTGGAAGCGATAACATAACCTCAAATCTGCTTTCATGTTATCGACCCCTGTTGGTTTCCCCGTTGGCCTATATTTGTAATTTAGCGCTCTCATCTGGATGCTTCCCACAAGCTTTTAAAACTGCCCAAATAATACCTATATTCAAGTCTGGAGACAGGGACTGTGTCAATAATTATAGACCCATCTCTATATTGCCTGCTATGTCTAAAATTCTCGATAAAATTATTAATAAGAGACTAATCAATTACTTAGAAAAAAACAAGCTTCTATCTAACGCTCAATTCGGTTTCAGATCCAACAAAACTACTAGTGATGCAGTTCAGTATTATTGATTATATAGTAGATAATATTGACAACAAAAATAAAGTTCTGCCTATATTTCTTGATTTAGCAAAGGCATTAGACACAGTCTCTGTCCCTAGACTGTTGGATAAATTGGAGAGCATGGGGATCAGAAGTCTACCACATAAATTATTCACGGATTACCTCAGTAATCGTTTTCAATGTGTTAGGGTGGCCGACTGGGTAAGTGACAAGCTTCCCGTATCCTACGGAGTGCCGCAAGGTAGTGTCCTTGGACCAACCTTATTTCTGGTCTATACAAATGACTTCTGTGAACTTGAGCTCCAAAATGGAAAAATTATAACCTTCGCGGATGACACTGCCCTTGTTTTTAGGGACACTTCGTGGATTAAAACTTTTCAACATTTTGAAAGTTTGAAAGCGAAGACTTTGAAACACCTAGATAAGAATTAATTTACCTTTTTTTTCCTTATTTTTTCTCTGTTTCACGATCTAAATTACATGTTACAATTTAGATATTAGCAGTTAATTTGTCGTTTTTGTATTTTTGTCTTTTTTTTATAAGTAGATTTTAGTAGTTTTTTTTTTTTCATGTTTTGATTATAGTACGTACAACTTTCGTTTTGCATGCGGAGTTTACCTGTAAGTGATTGTACACTATTGTTTATCTGTTTTTGCTTGCTTTTTATACCCTTAACTAGTATAAACAATCGTTGGTGAACCAATAAATTAAAAAAAAAAACATGCTCAATGCGGCTTTGATGTTGTTAATGACTGGCTTAGGTGTAATTTTTTAACGTTAAATGTCGCAATAACCAAGCTTGTAAGATTCTCGCTCCGTAATGAATCCTATCTGTCTCTAAATTCACATAAAATAATTGCACACTCTCGGATATGTCATAAAACTATAAGTTGCAATTGTCCTGGGCTGGGACAAACTAAATTAATAAAGTACCTTGGAGTAGTGATCGACGAGAGACTTACTTTTGCGCCTCACGTAGACCTTGTATCTTCTAGAGTTCGTAAATTAATATATATATTTAAAAATCTCAGTCACACTGCTACCCCGAAGGTCTTAAAGATGATTTATTCTTCTCTATGCCAGTCACTGTTGGTGTATTGTATAACTGGTTGGGGTGGTGCATGTAAGACAGTCTTAATCAAACTCGAGCGTGCTCAAAGAGCTCTCCTTAAAGTAAGTCTGTTTTTACCATTCTTCCACCCTACAACCAGCCTTTATCAAACCTGTGAGGTATTGACGGTGATGCAGCTTTTTATATTACAAACAGTACTCAGAATGCATAGTTCCTTAAAGTATAACCCCTTAGAATTTCTACAGAAGCGCAGAAAATATACAGTTGGCGTGTCTAGAGCGTGTCGCACTAAATTTGCTCAGAGATTCTTCCCTTTTATTGGTACCCATCTTTACAACAAGATTAATTTAATCCTTAAAACGTATCCCCTTACCAAACGCAAATGTAAAACAGCTGTTACAAATTGGCTCATTGACCTAGACTATGCTGATACCGAAATTTACTACTTGTCCAGAAATAACCATTTGTTGCGTTACACAATATACACTACACTACACTTCACAACACTCCTACGTCTCACACACTTATCATATCTCTCAATAGCGTCAAGCTGTAAAATAAACCCTAACTATCGCAATAATTTGTTATTATATTTTTATTTTTTTGTTTTTTTTTTTTTTTGTTTCTTTTTTCACGATTTAATTGTGGTCTAACTTTTTCAGTACTGATGTATTTTAGTCTCCTTATCTAAGTAAGAGTCCTTGTTATGTTCATTGGAAGAGCACTGATTTCCGAGATACAGGTTTTTACCTAGTTTGGAAATCAGGAGTTCATTTAGGTTAGAAGCCTCTGAAATGATATGTTTTTAGTATTGAAACTGTAGTAAGCTAAGTTCTGATTTTGTCCAATAAACGTTATTATTATTATTATTTGATTTTAATTTTAACTCGATACCTCTACCAGCTTCAGAGAAAAGTGGTTCTGACAGGCGGACTACATATTGATCTCATAGGAGTTCCGATTGCGGTACGAAAAATGAAAACTGTCAAAAATTGGAATTTCTTAGTAGCAGCCCGGAGTCTGGATTTGTGTGCGTTTGTTGGCAATAGACTAACCCCTATTACATGGGACTTGGACATAACTGTCGCAGCGCGGGTGTACTATATATGTATGTGAGCACATCGAAGTTCAGGAGCGAAGTATCCAAGTTGAATATTAACGAAAAAGTTTTTTACATCAATTTTTGTTACTGATATCAAGTTTCAAGTAATAATGCTAATAATGGTAATGCTGCCAGCCTTTTGGGCACTCATCGCATTGACAGCGAGTGGGACGAATTTTTTGATGACCAATGACCTCTTGCCTTTTTCTTTAATTTTTTATTACATATTTGTACGTAATATACGTATACAACGTGTAACGGAAAGGGGGTATCAACCCTGAAGGAGGTGAATGTGCTCATGAAACTCAACAACTTTCCCCAAAGAACATAGGTCGAAATATGAAAAAAAAATTTGGCCCTCCCATAGTAAATCAATCAGCTGGTAGTCAGTTTTGTAAGGGAGGGCCAAATTTTTTTTTCATATTTCGAACTATGTTCTTTGGGGAAAGTTGTTGAGTTTCATGAGCACATTCACCTCCTTCAGGGTTGATACCCCCTTTCCGTTACACGTTGTATATATTTTTAAAAAAAAATTAAATATTAACAGGTTTTTTGCAATTTGTAGGTGAGTGTCAGATTGTATGTAGATCAAAATATGATTCTCGACCGTAACAAATATGTATTTACAGAATTAGAATCATCAATATAACTCTCTAAGTTGGAATTAGTATAGAATTAGAATTGTTGTGACTTCGTGAAATAGACATTCAATAGGCTAATTTAGACGTGGAGAGTTGTATTGCTGATTGCAATGATTACCTACGAATTGCAAAAAAAGAGAAAATTTGAATTTCGCGGGCTACCCTGGCGCTTTCGCTTTAAGGTCAAATAAAAACGATCCCGATTGACGAGGTGCGTGCGACACAAGTTAGCGCGGCCTGTGTGCGTGTGACGTCACAGCGCCATCTTGCGGCCCTCGATGGAGATCTCGACGGCGCGGCGCGAGCCTGACTTCATGCGCTTCTGGTCCATGAAGCGCTTCATCTGCTTCTCGTAGCGCGTCATCTTCTTCTTGGTGGTCTGCAACAGAGCAAAGTCAAGTAACCAATCAGTGAGGCGTGTCCGTTTCAATTTATATACAACGTGTAACGTTAAATGCGCAAAACCTCACACACCCCAACTGATTTTTAATTCAATTGACCTGTTTCAGAGAGAAAATAAGTCATTAAAAAAATTATAAAGGTTTTATGTGCTGTTTTAGTTTTACTGGCCATTCTGATCGTTTCTTGCGTCTGCGACGGCGCTTTATCGAGGGAGGAGTCTTCACCGGGCCGCTGCGCCGCGCTGAAATTGGCTTGCTTGACCTATTAATAAATAGACACGGCAACGTTTTTAATCAAGATTTTTTGAAAAATGTGACCTATATTAAAAAGTGGTTCAATGAATTCTGCTCGTTATTCTGATGAAACTATTTTCAGGTTTTGCGCAATTAACGTTACACGTTGTATAGAAGTATAGAAGAAAAACACATGTTGCGCCGACCTCGGTCTTACTTGCAATGTATTTTGAGATAGCACTCACGGCGATTTTTTATAATAACGCAATGAATATTGCTAAATGATCATAATGAAAGGCATCACAATTGTAAATGTGTGACGCTTTGACGCCGTAGGCTGAAGTTTGGAATTTACAGGTATAAACTGGATTTATAGAAAACGTTTTTGAAACGAAGTTCTTTTAAGGAGCTTGCGGTAGGAGTAAAATGAAAAATATCGTGACGTAACGAAAAAGCGTTATACTTTTTATTGCATATAATAGAAAAAGTCAGAGAGAGAGAGAGATAGTTTTCCTGGTTTTCGAGGGTGTTGAATTAACCAGTAGTGAGGTCAAAAAGAAAATCAAAGATGGTAGCTGCATTTTTTTTTTTTTTTTTTCGTTATTAAGGATGAATTATGAAGGAAGGATGCTGAAGCCGATAGTGAGGCTGGGCTTCGCTCTATTGGATACTCAATGCTCGACTCAACCCTGAGAGTTGAAAATCCAGTGTGCGATAAAAAATCGTCCCGTCAAAAGATCGCACGTGCTCCGTGGACTGCCACGTGAAGTATGCTCACCCGCGACATGTCGGTCTCGCAGGTGGACTTGGGCCGGAACACGTAGTCCTTGTTGGACGGCAGCGGCACGCGCGCGCGCGCCACCCAGCCCTTCTCGCCCGGCCGCGCCACCCTGCGCACGCACACACTATACACCAGCTGCTATGGCACACAAACCTGACCTAAACCAACTCATATAAGCCCTAGGCTCTAGCCGGGCATTAACACTAGAAGCGCGGGCGTCCCAAATTTCACCCATTTCGATATTCTTCCTGCCCTATTTAATGTTTTATAATGCATAGAATCCTAATTTTTTATGACTTTTTAGGAAATGTGATCATTATTGTTTATACGAGTATAAACAATAATGATCACATTTAAAAAAAAACACACAGTTTAAAACATTAAATAGGGCAGGAAGAACATCGAAATGTGTCAAATTTGGGACGCCCGCGCTTCTAGTGTTAATATTGTACTGAATTTCATTATGACCCGCACTTATAACGTCAACTGAGAAAATCGTATGGAATTTACCGAAAAAAAAAAAATTTTTTTTCTAATAATATACAGGTCGACCAGAGTTCTCACTTCATAGGTTTTAGTCGCCGTAGACGAACAAAGTGATCGGTTGCTGTGGCGCGTATACCCCCGCGTTGGAATGTTGGATTTGGATTTTAAATTAGAAGAATTAAAAAAACCGACAGGCAGTAGTATTTTAGTTCATTCGATACCACCAACTACAGTCCGCGCGCGAGCTCCGAGGAATCGGTGGCTGAGGAAGCGGGCGGGTGTGCGCCGCGCCCGACCGTCGCTCCATCCCCCGCACTCTCCCAGTACTAGTGTCGACCTTGACGCGAGAACACGCTTATCGAGTCATTTTTTATTTTGCGATAGTAGGTAGTGTTATTTTCTACTATAAATAGTACTACACTTATAATTATGTTGTTTTGTGTCACGATGCAATGCGATTACCGCCTTATATGTGCGACTTGAACCCAATAGAGCTCGCATGGGCAAAAGTTAAAAGGCTCGTGAGGGAACACAACATTACTTCAGATTTTTCTCTGACGAGACTGAAGGAGATCACCGAAAAAGCTATTACGCATGTCACAAAAGAAGATTAGTGTGGATATGATAAACATGTTTTAGCATTAGAGGAACATTACTGTCAAAGGGATGGCTTAATGGAGAATGTTGTCGACTCATTTATAATTATTGAAGTGCGTAAGGAGAGTTTATTTTCATTTTTTTTTTTTTATTTCAAGTACATAATACCCTCATAAAATGATTTCATGAAGTACACTCGCGCGGAGGCTCAAAATGTATTAGTATCGACAGTGCAATATCGACTAAATCACAACTCTAGCTCATTACGTCAACATTCCTTATCATTCCTCGGAGCTCGCGCGCGGACTGTACATCAGACTGCTTGAAACGTAAGCTATTTTAAAACTTAGTTGCAGTTGGGTTTTGATTTTGTCGTTTTATTTTAATTTTAATTCTTGTAGTGTGTTATATTTTTGGAATAATCTTTCATAAACTACTATTTCGATAATCGAATAGGTTTT
>CATIVS010000177.1:0-32579 GCA_949629135.1 Eremobia ochroleuca | reverse complement strand
GGCCCACTACACAAATAACTAAATAAGTTTAATGCTAAACATCCTTAAAATATCATTCTTCTCTGTCATCTTCAAACGATATTCAGAAACAGAACGACATTTTAAACACGTTTAGCGCTAAACATATTTATTTATTTGTGGTGCAAACTGGCCTTAATCAACCGGTTACGTATAGGTACTTAAACAGTTCCAAATTAAAAATTTTGTTTAACATGGTATTTTCCCGCAATTTTAACCTTCAGAAACCTCGGGCGTATATATACGTATATATTATTATGGGTCCTTACTTACCTAACTATTATATATTGCTATGATATTAGTATTAGTCACAAGACTAACAAACGAATCCTTGAATATTTCCCGGGATAAAAATACGCACTTTGTTATTACGTTATTTTTTTATCTCCTCTCAATCAAAGCACCTGCCATCTTATCTGTTCACCACCCTTGGTTGACTGGTAGAGAATGCCTGAGGCAAGTCCGCCTTTGTACCTTATTATGTGCGAGAAGTTTAAATAAATGAATAAATTACAAAAAAAAACATAATGGTACCTAAGTACCTATCTAAACTAATCGTTTATTAAGTAACATGAGGTCATCTGAAAACCTTATCATACCATTATTGGTATTTAAAATAACTAAACATGATTGGTATTAACTTTTCACAATTACTCGAACGTTCAGAGTGTCAGGCCGAGATCTCTAAACGTTAATACGCACGTTCTTTGACTTAGCGTTATGCCTGTCACTGTCGCACAACTGTCAAACTACAAGTTCAAGATAGAGACGGGAACCTGTATACGTTAAAGCGCGTGCTAAGTAACGTTTATAGATCTCAGCCTAACACAATCTGCTTTCACCTATAATTTCTTTAGATTCTTATAATAGTGCAATACCTAGTAGATAAGTACAGTCACCAAAGGAGATAAGTAACCAGGGTCGTCAGATACAGTTGAAGTTTAGTAAGAAACCGATGGATGTTTTCGAATAAAATGTAACCTAATTAACAGAAAACTAACAGTTACTTTATCAAATTTTTCTTTCGAAAACATCCATCGGTTTCTTACTAAACTTCAACAATACCCGAACGACTCTGGTTACTTATCTCTTTTCGTGTCTGTACCTATACTATTAGAACTCGCTATTTTTGAATAGGTAAGTTAATTTAGTTGTTTTCCTGCAACATTACAATTTTCGGTAAATATCAATATTTTACATCGACTCCGTAGGATCCACAGGTTCACTAGTCGAAGTTTGATGCATTTTACGGTTCTTGTTCACAGTTAAGAATAAGAATAATGTATTTGTTAAAAAAATTACTGACATTTAAATAATACGGTGCACTATAATGCACTTTATTCTATGATCAGATATTGAACATCTGTGTCTGAACTAGATAAAAAAAAACTGTATTTCAAACATCAGCGCTCTTTCCCTGTTGTAGGCGACACTTACAAATTAACTTTTTTTTACCTCTATACACATCGTTTAACTAGTTTAGACTATCTTTTAAGGAAGAGTACATCTGTATTTTTTTAAGGGTTGCAGGAATTGGTTACTTCTAGGCAATCTTAATCACTCGTAAATCAATTAACATCAGATGATATTATGGAAATGCGTTATAAAAAAAGAATATCATCTTAATCGTTTTTGCTGAGAGTAAGACGACTTTTTTTTATGAAGATGAGCTGTCTTCGTTATTATTACCTTATGTACTTACAACTCTCGTAATGAATCCACTGCTAATCGTATACCTTCCCTGGTACATGCACTACATTACCTACATTTTATCGTTCAGCAAAAAACTCAATAAAGCTGACGAGAATTATAATCTATCAAGACCATTTTATTAAATCAATACTAACTAAAACTAAGTCTAATGCTCATAGATAAGAAGAGCTGTCTTCGTTGTTATTTTAATTAAACTAATTACAGGCATTTTTAAATTGCCAATTGCAAAGAGTCGGTCAGTCAGAAACAGTGTAGTAAAACGAATAACAATTAAAAAACATTTTAAATAGTTAAGAGATACAACATCTATCGATCTTAACTTCCAATTCAGCGTCTCACAGTCAATCCACTAATAGATAACAGTTCAAAATATATTGTTTTAATTGCTGTTATTTAAAAAATTGTAATTAAATTAATTATAAAACTCTATAGTCTTCTCGTCTTTTTGAAAGATACTCCTAAGATTTGCTACAATTCCTACATTTCCACCTTCAAAGCAGGTTCAGGTTTATCTAAACATTTCAGCAAATAACTTACTCACCGGTATTAAATACTGTCGATTAAGTCCTGGTTAAAGTATTCACTTGTGATTTTTCAGAATATTGTTTGAAGACCTTCTTTTATTCTTTGGTTACTAACATAATTTTTAAGTATACTAACATAAAATCAATATGGATCACTGTGTTTGATTTAAATAAATTATTATTATTTGTACTTTTTACTTTTTAATGAGATAACAATTTTACGTATTATATTCCTGTGGTTTATCTTATTAATGGCAAAATGCGTGCCCTCAGTAATAGGTTGAGTTACAATTCCGATGTATTTAGGTACAGACGCCAGCACGTCAAGCTACTAAAATGTGTCAAATTTATTTACTAGATTTTCAACCTTATCGAAAAAAGCATGAGGTTCAAAGTTGATTGTGAAAATTTGACAGTTTCGGGTAGCTTGATGTGCTGGCGTCTGAACATCGGACGTGTAACTTGTAGCGAAATGCGAGTGTAATAGTTATTTCTGCCTTCTCTACCAGACAGAACTTTTTAGGGTTTCGAACCCAACGTTCCCTATTATGAAGCCTCCGCTGTCTGTCCGTTTATCCGTTCGTCTGTCAGCGGGCTGTATCTCATGAACCATAAAAGGTAGACAGTTGAAATTTTCATTAAGTGTGTATTTCTATTGCCGTTATAAGAATAAAAATAAAATAAAGTTAAAAATTAAAGGGGGACTCTATATAAGAAACGTGTTTCTTTCCACGTTTTTTGCTGTGTGCGAGTCCGGCTCGCACTTGGCCGGATTTTACTAACATTACACAACACACTATCTCACTTGATGGGAAGCAAACAAGAAATTAATGACAGCAAAAGATTTCAGCCGTGAGATTCTGTAACCATCTCACCGTGAAAGCTTGGGTGAAGTGAGCGTGGAGTGAGCTGTCACTCACTAGGGATTAACACTATTAAGTGCTCACTTCACTTATGATTTCACGGTGAGATTTTTACAGAAACCGGCTGGAACTGATCTATTCGTTCGAAGACCCTCATGTTATACCTGTCGGTAAACACAAGGCAAGAGGTTCCGGCAAGGAGTTTCACTTCTTAGTGGTACGCAAAATGTTAGTGTCACCAAAAATTTTGTACGTTCGTGCGTTATCCACCAAATAGCAGATTATATCATTTAGGGCTGATTTTTCAATAGTCTGAAGAATAATTATGACAGTTTGACATATTTTCTATACAAAAACTGTCAAACCGCAATATTTATTCCTCAGATAAAAGTTATCTGACTATTGGAAACAGGTTATTATAGCGATCTTGTACGATCTGTGTTCGGCTATTGGTAACGCCATGTGGTTATTACATACTGAACATACTCAATATTGTGTACATGACAAGATCTAAGTATAAAAGTCATGAAACAAAAAAGTTATAGAAGTAGGTTTTGAAAAATGTTGTGAGACTCAGTGATACGCTAAAGTCGAAAATCAAAAGCGTAATTTATTTAAGCTTTCGACAATAATACTTTAATTCGATGTAATATGAAACAACAAAAATAGGTCTTGTAATCCGTTGTCTCAGCTTACAACGGCATCACGAACAATAATAATATATCCAAAAGTCTAACATATCGTGAAAAAATATCGACACAAAAGGAGAAAGCTAAAATCCTCCTTTTTGAAAACGGCAGTCCAGCATTGGACTGCAACAAGCAAAAATTTATAAGTATCACCGTAGGCCCGTAGCCGTCTTTGTCAATGTTATGCACCGTAGCATGTCGTAGCAGGGTCCGCGTAGCGCCGTAGAAGTAGACGTAGCGAATTGTAGTAATTCTCCGGCGTAGTATTAAATCTACAATGCAACCACCGATTGTTCGATTTTTATAATAATATTTATAGTTTGTTATATTTATTGGTGCTCAGTAATTTATGTGAAGCGTTTACTACGGCGTCGTACGTCAGTGCTGCAAGGTCCTCGTAAGAATAACTTTAGATTTTCGTATTTGAGGTTAATAAATTATACAAGTATAAGGTTAGTAAATTATATAAATATAACTGTTCGTTTCTATATTTATAGCGTGTTATTACTGGAATTAGCTTCGAATGATGTCGGCGTTACATGTGCTGGTCCGAGTTCCGTTTTCTTATTCACGGGTTTGTTGTGTACTAATGCAATATTTAATAGTGATATGTCCATTTTGCTGCACGTGCATTTTGTATGTATGTTATTTTCCATTTGTAAAGACTCTCCTATACAACGTACAGTCCTCTGAATGAAAGCATAAATACAAATATGGAACATTACATAGAAAACGGTAACACGTTGAAACAGGTATCGCCCATCATATCTCGCCTGTAAACGTATTTTTCCACAATACCACATTGTGCAACATTACAAGAACTTAAAGCGCTCCACAAAGAAGCCTGTAACATCACACGTCTAAGCAATAGCGCAAAGGGACTGCAGAACAACTGACAGTGCAACATGCAAGACAGTTCCCAACAAAACGACTGACGAACAAAACAACAATAACGTTCATTATGTCGCGTTGACGCGCACTATCTCGACACACGTCGCGCGACAAAGCGCCGCGCGGCAAGACAAAGCGCGTCCGCCGCCGCCACGCCCGCGCGTCGCGCCATTGTGCGACCGAGATAAGGGATGCGACGTGTGGAAATGGACAACTTATTGTCGCAGCGTGCGGATACAGCCTTTGGACATCTGTTCTGAATAAAGGCGTGACGTCATGAGGCGCGTGTATTGTGCGCTTATCACTTATCAGATGATTATGACGAGCCGTGTTCGGTTACAGTGGCGTTGTACCTTTTGTTCAATAGAATGGAATTGAATTAAGTTTTTTTCGAGTAGGTGCTAGTTTCATACTAGATTAGCTTCAATATGCTTGAATACTTAGGTCATTGAAATCAATTATTACAATATTTTGTTACTGAATTATAATTTAATAATAGTTTCAATACAACATACTTAATTGTTAAAATCGCTACTAGGGTAACGCCCTTACATTTAAACTCAAAAAGCGTAACACCACTGCAATTATAATACAGAAGAACCAATAAGCAAAAGTAGGATTTAGGTAGGGCTGATTTCCCCAACGCCAGATAATTTTATCTGAGGAATAATTTTGAATTTTTGACAATTATTCCATACAAAATCTGTCAGACGTCAATTTTATTCCACGTATAAAAACTATCTGTCGATTGAAAAATCAGACCTTAGTGAAAGAATAGTTTAGTCCTCACATTCCGAACTTTATATTCTTTTATATTGACACAAAATCGACGTGCACATTTGGGTCTCCTAAAATTATAAAGCCAACTACACCAAGCAACAACAGCTTTACACAAATGCCAAAGTGCATTGCCGGCGAACTTAACTTATTCATGCAACATTCATGTAGTTCGGATTGTTGCATGAATAAGCTACTACCTACTTATAGAACACGGAAAAGAAAAAACACTGGAAATAGTAAGTAGGCGTGGCAGTGTCGCCGCTAGTAAATACTGCAGTACGCACTTGCTGTTCAAGCGCTTTCATTCGCAAACTAGACTGCGTCAACATATAATTTAATTTAAATAATATTAAAATGCCTTATTGTGCCATACTGGACTGTAAAAACCATAGTCGGACTAAAAATCTAACTCATGGAGGTGTATCATACCACCGGTAAGTATTATTTCCGGATTTATTTTAATAAAATGAAAAAATAAAATTTCGTCAAACATTGCACAAGATATACAAACAAAAATTGTCCTTAATGTCATGACAACAAAGTTGATTTTCTTTTCCCGGTTATTAGCCTTTCTAGAATATTTGCTTGTCTACCTATACTTTTAACGCTATCCAAATAGTGCGTGACTTTATCGATAAAATCAATCGACATGTATTACATTGCCTTTTTAAAATAAAAGTATTTGGATATGTATGTAAGTAATATAATACAGTTAATTATTAAATCAACAAAGTTAAAAAATAAAAATTGTAGGATGATATTCGTGATGTAATTTTAAATACATCTAGCTAAAGAGTTAGTTACAACATAGCAGTGGACGATGACGATGATTTCAGCTGAGATGATGGTAATGATGATAATTGTAAGGTTATATTTTCCTTCCTTAATAATTTCAGTTTTCCTAATGATCCAATTTGTAAAGAGATATGGATCAACGCTACTGGAAGATTAAGGTGGTTCCCTACAAAAAACAGCACTATATGTTCGCAGCATTTTAAAGAAGACGATTTTATTATAAAAAAATCTGGTAACAGATACTTAAAGGATAACACAAAACCAATTAAAAACGTTTTAAATCGTATTTCTCTGGTAAGTGCAAAAACAACATTTTAACTAAATTAAAATACTTTTCAATACTCTCGTAAAGTGGCTCTTATGGCACCGTATTTAGGGACGTCAGGCGGCGTTTTACGAAATTGTGTTTTTTACTTTACCATTGTTATTTTTTTAATCTTAGCATAGAACTTAGCTAATTATACCAAACTATTTTGCAAAATAAAATCTTCATTTTTAATTTATAGTAAATTAACACAATACGTGTAAATAATGGTCTTATTATTTATGCCATAGGTTACTGATGGTCAAATTAATGCTGCAAAAACAAGCTCCGCTCCAATAGCATCTACATTACAACCCCTAGTTGAGGCTGACATTTTTATGCAACCAAAAATAACTGCGCATGTCAAGGTACCTTGTCTGATTATAATATCAAAATAACAGGTTTTTACTAAATGCATATGAAAATACTGACAGGATGAAAACACAATTTAAAAAAAATTGTCTGTCTGTCTGTCGGTTTGTTACGGGTAATCTCCGAAAAGGCTGGGTCAAAGATAGCATGAAATAATTTGGGCTACTCTTAGAAAAAGTATTAGGGGAATTAAGCCTAAAAATAATTAAAAGCTAAAAAATCATTTATATGCGGACGAAGTTGCAGGCAATAGTAATTCTCTTATCTAAACACTCAAAGGTGGTGTTACTCTGAAATTTATTTTTGTTTCAGTTTGATGATTCTCAAAAGGAGAACGAGCCCATGTCGACTAACCAAGACTTGATTAATATTAATTATAATAATTCTCCAAAATCACAAAAAATGAAACAATTACTTGAATTGAAAAATAGAAAAATAAATCAACAGAATTTGAAAATTAAAAGATTGCAAGCTAAAAACAGACGATTTAAAAAAAAAATTACGAACCTTGAAGAACTTTTAAAATCTATAGAGGGAAAATTTTCTATTCAGAATGAGCACTTGAGAAATTTAGAGAATACAAATCTATCAGTAAGTTACTTAAAAGTTATAGGTATAAAATCATAGATGAGAAGTAATAAAATGACATGACAATAAATTGTATCTAACAACAAGGCCTACAATATGAACTAAGGAACCACCTGGTTGGTTCTAACTTGAATAAAATAAATTACCGGTATCAACAAAAAGTATTATACTTTTCAGGTTCATGAATTGATTGCTCGGCAGGCCCTTACAGAGAAGTCAGGAGTAATATCAAGACGAAAATATTCGCCAGCACTGCGAACTTTTGCCTTGACTTTACATTATTACTCCCCAAAGGCATACGATTACGTAAGAAGAACGTTCAATACTAGTCTGCCTCATCCACAGACACTTAAAAAATGGTACTCCAAAATAGGCGGAGAACCAGGCTTTACAAAGGAGGCCTTTGAAGCAATTAAATTAAAATGTTTGAACTCGGAACATTGCATTGTTGGTGCTTTAATAATTGACGAAATGGCTATTCGTCGACGTATTGAGTGGGACGGTCAAAGGCTGCATGGCTACGTGAACATAGGTACTGGGCTAGAAGGGGATCATCTGGAAGAAGCCAAAGAAGCGTTAGTGTTTTTAGTGTCAGCAATCAATAGTTGTTTTAAAGTGCCGGTTGGCTATTTTCTAGTAGATGGAGTTCCAGGGGCACAACGTGCTGAATTAGTAAAGCAATGCATCGAACTGCTTCATAACTCTGGTATGAAAATAGTTGCTCTAACTTTCGATGGCTGCGCCGCAAACTTAGCTATGGTGACTAAACTTGGTTGCCATTTAGAAAAAAACGAAATTAAATTTGAGCACCCTGTGACCGGATCGCCAGTCGTAATTATATTAGACCCTTGCCATATGATTAAATTATTGCGCAATACCTTGCAAACATATAAAAAAATTATTGACCAAGATAATAATAATATTGAGTGGCAATTCCTTAAGGAATTAAATAACGTGCAGGTCAGTGAAAAATTTCACTTAACAAATAAGTTGACCCACCATCACATAAACTTTGAGAACCAAAGAATGAAGGTTAAATTAGCCACACAGCTATTTAGCTCAAGCGTAGCAGAAGCTCTAAAGTTTTGCCGTGAAGACTTGAAAATGAAAAAATTTCAAGGTAGTGAAGCTACTGAAAAATTTATAAAAATTATTAATGATATTTTCGATATTTTTAATACAAAGAACTTGCATCAATATGGGTTTAAAAAAGCATTAAAGGAAAATAATGCAAGTGAAATATTTGATTATTTAAATATGGCTTGTCTTTATATAAGTAACCTGAAAACGGAAAACTGTATCCCTTTAATAAAAAGCCCTCGTAAAACAGGATTTTTAGGTTTTATTGGATGTGCTGCTGCCTTAAAACTATTATATAATGAATTGATCGTCACAAAAATGTTGGTTTATTTACCATTCTATAAATTGAACCAAGATCATATAGAATTGTTTTTTGGAAATATACGTGCACATGGAGGTTCCAACAATAATCCCACAGCTCGTCAATTCGTGGCGGCGTACAAAAAATTGTTGATACATGTCGAAATTAAAAATTCAGATTTAGGAAATTGTACAACATTAGAAAATATATCCATTTTAAATTGTACCTCGGCAGTAGAGCGAATAAATAAAACTAGTGGACCGAACTTATTACAAGAGGATTTGAATGAAGAAAACATTGAAGCTGATATTCAACTAACGATTGAAAACATTTCCGATTTTAGTTTACAAGTAATTGCGTACATTGGAGGGTACGTTGTGCGTGTCTTAATTAAAAGTATTAGATGTGATATATGTGTAGCAGCTTTAACGACACACGAAAGTAACGATTTACATAAATTTATTATTGCTAAAAATAAAGGGGGTCTACTATTTCCGTCAGCAGATACAATCAAAATTTGTAAAACAGCTGAATCTGTAGTGCGAAGCGTAGAGGGAACAATTTTTAAAAAAGAAACATTACTTATTAAAATAGTAAAAATGTTTATAGGGACGAACATTTTTGAAAATATTAATTACCATCAGATTGACCAATTCCCAGCATCAAATCATGTTACAGACCTAATTAAAGCAATCGCCGAAAAATACATGAATGTTAGAATACACCACATTCTAAAATTAAATAAAAAAATATCCAAACGGCAGGTCCTTAGTAAATACGTTTTATTTCAAGGACAGTAGCTTTATCCATAGTACGTTTGTACGTTTTCCATAATAATTTAAAAGTACCCGTAAATGTTTTTAGTAAATTATTTTATTTTTATGTTGTATAATACTTTTTTCATTGTTTTATACTGTCTAAAACTCACATAGCAATTTAATAATAAAATATTGCGATGTTTTCAGCATTTTTTTCAATTACCCTGTATATAATTGAAAACTGCAAACAAAAAGGTATTTGATTTACATGCAAATAAATACCCTTTTCACTTCGTTTCAAAAATTGCCCTACGTCATATTAATTTCATTATTTTAATATTATCACACTATCGCATACAATATTTTTTTCGCATTATATGTTTTAAATATGTTTAAATACTATCGATAATATTTCGATCGAATTAGGTTACTTCACTATTTGAGTAGCAACCTGCATTCCTGTCAGTGATACGCCATTCAAATACCACCCTTATTTTTACGTAGTTACAGTTCATACTGAACAATGCCATCTAGTGACGAGTGGCGGTACTTGGTAGACCAATATGTATTTCTATCTAGTTTTTGTCAATTTGATTTATATATCGTTGAAATTAAAGTTGCATTTCGTATAATATTTTTTTTCCATTTTGTTTACGCCCTTATTTTTTTTATAGCCAATCGTATCTTCGGGT
This sequence comes from Eremobia ochroleuca, assembly GCA_949629135.1. NCBI lineage: Eukaryota > Metazoa > Arthropoda > Insecta > Lepidoptera > Noctuidae > Eremobia > Eremobia ochroleuca. Next base: position 22,211 of record CATIVS010000177.1, on the reverse strand, counting down.
TTGCAGTAAGAGTAAATCGTAAATGTGTGAGTTTGGCGACACCGGTTCTGGTACAAACATTCCCTCAAGCTAATTCCAGTTTGTTTTTTCTGTTTCGTGTATAGAACCATACAAGTTTAAACACTATCCGTCTTACTACAAAACAAGATATAACTTTAGTCCAAGCTTAAACCATCGAGCCTGTTATCATATTTTGAAGTTTGTCCTGAGCAAGATACTCGGTCATGACGTCAATATTTGTAATTCGAACTCTAGCTCTGTCGGAATGAAGTTCCAAATTAAAAAAATGGCTCGATGGTTTTAGCCTGGGTGAAAACATAAATCTTGTTTTGTAATAAGGCCGTATATGTTTTCTACCCTAACTATCTACTAATTGTAAGCAATGATGCCCTTACAATTTTTGTGGGCCTAGCCTTTAGCATTAATTTTTAACGTAGCAAAGAAATATAAACCGTGAGTCTTGCCACCCTAAGTTCATGTTACCGAAACAAGTGTAATACCGGAGAGGTGTCGTGAAATTGAACTCAGGGTGGACGATAATATACTGCCTCTTTATTGAAGTAATGGTCTCCTTATATAGTAATTCGTAAATGATTCATATTAATAGGTTAATGGCCAGCTGTGGTACACACCGGGTCACTTGATTACTCTCACATAAAAAAAATAACTTTTCTTACTTAGTAAATATGCATATTCATAATAATAAGATAAAATAAGAAAGCACAGCAATAAAATACTTTTCATGTCATTTAATCCTGGTTTTATAAAAATAATCAACTAAAAATTCTTCTTCGTATTATATAGGGTAGGTCGTTTGTTTACTCTCATTGAAGAAAAACTGAAAGCTAATCCATAGTAACATATTTTATTAATGTGTATGGCCTCCTTTATTTAATATCACTTCATAGATTCGTTGTGGGATAGAGTCATATAAACTGATTACATATATACTTTTTGGTAACTTTACCCAAGTGGACTTAACTTACTCCGTTGAATCATTCTAGCAATTTTTCTATTTGAATATACTTCTGATTTAAGAGTAGAAATTTTAGTTCTCTCTTCTATGCTCGAGGTCTTCCCTCTACCCATAGTGCGCAATGTATTTAAAACGTTCAGCTATAGCACGAAAATGTTTCGGGTAGACACGGTATAATGATTCACGCAAAAAAATTCACAAGTCTGACGTTAACGATTGTTTCAAAACAACTAATGAGAGTAAACAAGTGTCCACTCAACTATATAGACCTGTAATGTGTTTGTACTGTGATTCTGTAACCATCTCACCGTGAAATTTTGGGTGAAGTGAGCGTGGAGTAAGTCGTCAATAGTGTCCATCCCTAGCATCAGCATGACTCACAGCTCACTCTAAGCTCACTTCGCCGTAGTTATCACGGTGAGATTTTTCCAGAATCGACCGGCTGGCATACTATTCTAATAATTTCCAATTTAAAATAGGAATAATCGAATAAGTATTCCAGAATACTGTATAACATTGTTAAAGGTAAATTTTAACGAGAAGTCTCCGCCAAGCTCCAGAATGTTCTATATAAAAATATTTTTTTTCATGTGAGAGTAAACAAGTGACCCGGTGTATACCTATGTATTGTACATTATTGGTATGTTATTGTTTATAATTAAGGTAATATTACAGTGTCCTATTACTATCCAAACAATCTCCCGTTACCTTATAAATATGGTTGGTTCTTTTTACAATGTTTTTATATCTATTTTATTACTATTTATTTGACTTATGAGTCGTAACTTGTTACCTCGTAGGCGTTCAGAAAACAACCCATTCGGCCAGTATTTTACTATTTGTTTTAATAAAGGCGGTTGTGGGAAGTGTGACACGCAGTGGCATGTCTATTTCTGGATTTAATAGTATTTACATGTAATTATTGTAGGAGTTTTAAAATAACCAGAAAACATTTAATCGAATAGAACTTGGGAATAGAATAACGTCATTACTACAAATTAATAGTTTTTAATGATGTTCATCAGAAGTACCTACCCGGTATAAAGTACAGTATTGTTAAATTAAAACCTGATAGTCATAAGACCACTCAACTGCCAATATCCTGGGGTAGTTACGTACAAAACAACTCTCCTTTACCCTAAAACCATACAAGAAGCACAATCCATTCTAAAAACGAAACAGAACTGCGAAACTGTCATTACGAAAGTATAACGAAAACCCCTCAAGTGCAAAAAATAAAATTAGATGTTTATTTTCGAATCCACAAAAGCCTATTGACGTTCTAAAAATAGTACTCCTTGGTCTTGCAAGCGGAGTTAAAATAAAGTTGAATTTGTACAAGCAAGCTGGCTGTTGGGTCGGTACCGGGGCTACGCCCGCCGTATGTAGGCCAGCCCTGACGTCACACGGTGATGACCCAGTTCCATTGCCATTGAGAGATGCGCGTCAATGGTGCCCCCCCCCTGCCCTCTCCCAGCCTCGGGCCCTGGGCCCCCGGCTTCTGCAACCAACAGCGCAGCACCCTCCTCGATACGGGGACGTGCCAATAAAATATACAAAATTCGGCAAAAAAAGCTGATATAACATATTATTTTTTCTTCGTAAGAAGTACTTGTTTAACAGACGTTTAAAAAAGGCAAGGAGCAGCTACAATAATGTTACAAAAGCTACGACATTATTAAAAATTCATATTTCAGGAGTGACTTTACAACGATAATTCATCGAACTAGGTTACTGAACGGCGAGGCAAAAGTACGCGTTCATTCAGCCGCTGCACAGTGCGCCGCATTTAAAATGTATAGTCAAAGGGAGCGTAAATTTGCGACAGCGAGCACTGCCGAGCACAGGCGAGCACTCGCCGCTTTGAGCTCCAAGTAAATGTCGCGGACTCACCGCGGCTCTAATTGCTTCTTTGTGGTGCACTGTGATGTTACTTTAAGCTTAGGATTCACTAGCTCGTCCTCATTACGGGCTTGCTTCTTACATTGTGCCAGTTCTGAAACGAGGCTACATTTGCACCGTTTGCTTCTTTTCTTTATGCTTTTTCTTGACCTCTACATTGTGAATACAATATTAAAGCAGTTCTAAGTTATTGTTTTACTACATTGTAGTTACATGGGATGATTTAACAGTATTCTTTCAATAGTATTTCAAGATTTTTAACGTTTATTAAAACGAATAGCCTTCATCTGGCCACGTTTAAGACATCGTTAACGATCATTTGCAAAGTTCAAATATTCTCAGATATCACACAAAAGTCCATGTGCTCGATGCCTCATCATCTGTGCACATAGAACAATGCCCACAAAGTATAGTCATTCACAAACTTCAGTACATATATGACTGCACAATAACAAAAGAACTTGCACAATGGGCACAAACTTTGTGCTCGCTTTTCACGCCGTAACACTGGGCGATCTATTATTTAAATCAGACGAGAAAGCATTGTGTCGTTGTAAGTTTGCACTATTCAATTATTAATGCAGTACTGTTGCATTCGCCTTTTGTGTCGACTCTTGTCGGCTTAATGATATGAACATAGACGCTTGCGCAACGGATCCGTGAATGACTGGATTCATTAGTGCAAGTACGGGTGTGTTTGCCTCGGCTTCTCCTCATTAAAATATAGGCGCACTTCAGCTCTGCAGCAGCCTCTAATTAGCGAAACTTGTATTTTTTTTACATTTTGTCGCTTTTGTATGTTTGAAAACATTTAGGTTATCATTGCCAGTATTATCCATACTAATATTATGAATTCAAAAGTAACTCTGTCTGTATGTTACCTTTCACGCCTAAACCACTGAGCGGTTTTCGATAATATTTGGCAAGGAGATAGTTGGTATCTTAGGGAAGGACATAGGTACTTTTTCCTCGGTAGCACGTTCCCGTGGGAACTACTGTTTCATAGTGGGTCACTAACCACGTATCTGCACGCTACCCGTAACTCTCTACAATAAGGTTAAAATTGCATCGGTTTTTATTTATTCAATATAAGCTACATATCAGTAATTACCACAAGTTGAGAATAGGGTTTTAAAATATCGATTGAAAGTTCAATACAACAACACCACTAATCTAAAACATTACCAGCTGGAAAAAAAACCGATGTCAACGAAATAAATCTGCAATTACTCTTCCTAAATTCTGAGCTATTAAAATTTGGCAATGATGCAAATGTGGGTCATTCTTCGCACTCACAAGTCTCACAATAGTTCTATTTATACCAAAGTAAAACTAAAATACACTAGTATTCCTGTACGTACGGACGGAAATAACCCGGCTGGATGTGTAGAATAGGAGTTAACATTGCAAGGCTTGACTTTAACGGCCGCTTGTCAAACGGAACGTTCCAAATAAAAATGTTCAAAATTGCGAAATAAGGATAACGGTGGTGGTGCGTACGTGGCTGTGACGTCATAGCGCTGTAAAGTAGGGTTCCAGCGCATTTTGTTACTAATTAAAATCCTATTTTTTATTAAAAATATGCAAACAGATCGGTGGAAACTATACATAATCAATAGGTCCAATTCAAAATGTGGTAGGTACAAAAGATGCTACATAAAATCTCACTGCAAATACACATTCCGCCATGAAATGATTGCATGCAAATATTACATAACAGCCAATACACACCCCCTCAAGCATTACGAGTATAATTAATGCATAAATATCGATTTTTTTTTAAACAAAACGCCTCTCAAATAGCTGTGTGTTAACTTCTCCTACACTCCTCACCTTCATATCAACTGGTTTTAAAAGTAACATTTCATCACCATCGTCTGCCTAGCCTTTTCACAACTATGTTCACACACGCATCACACATCACACACTCACACACTTCCTTCATTACACCACATCACACGCGCTTACACACTATTGCTGCACTACTGCTGTTACACGTTTTATTTTCCCGAATGTTGTAAAATAATCTTAACGAACGAATGAATAGCCCCTATAATACAGGATTTTCATAACATCGAGGCTATTATTAAAAAAAAATTGAGCACAAATGTAAAAATGATAATAAAAATAATAAATTTATTTTCAGTAACTATACAATTTCTACAATGAATGAGGGGCCCGTGGCTAAATAATAACAGCCGCACAGGTCGATCGATCAGGTTAAGCTACGCTTGCCGCGGTTGGTCGGTGGATGGGTGACCATCTTTACATACCGAGACCCCTCCGTGCCTCGGAAAGCACGTTAAGTCGTTGGTCCCGGCTGGCATTCGTAGATCTTTGACAGTCGTTACGGGTAGTCAGAAGCCCGAAAGTCTGACAACCAGTCATACCAAGGGGTATCGTATTACCCAGGTGGGTTGTGGAGGTCAGATAGGCAGTCGCTCCATGTAAAATACTAGTATTCAGCTGCATCCGGTTAGACTGGAAGCCGACTCCAACATAGTTAGGAAAAGGCTAGGCATATGATGATACAATTTGTACAATATGTCTTACATAGGGGTCTCCTTTTAAGTATGAAAAATACCTGTGCTAGGAGGCCCCGCTCTTCTAAAACTAGTACAATAGTATGTGGGAGTGTGCTTACATGAACTTTTACAATTTGGTAACTTATTAACTAATGTAAGAAATGAAACATCAGGAAGGAATGAAAGAATGAAGGAATTTAATATCGTATTAATGCAACATGCATTGTATTTCTTCTTTTTGCTAAAATAAATAATTATTATTATCATGCCGCGGTCGGCTTCCAGTCTAAACGGATGCAGCTGAATACCACGTTCAAAGTAACATTTGTAAATCTCATAATAATATTACAAATTAAATATCGCTTTTCGTGTCTGTTTGTGTGACCGCGTTTTTCTTCCAAACTACGCAACGGATTATAATGCGGTTTTCACCATCACATAGAGAATTTATTCACGTAGGTCTGTGTGTAAACTCACTGATATTTAACTTACATATATAATAAATAACATGTTTTGACAAATCGTAAAAATCATGCGAAGTAGGAGCGGGTCGCTAGTATGAATTGATATAATTTATCTTTTTTAGTACATACGAGTATGTACTTTACGAGTATATCTTGGATATTACTGACATCGGTGAAGGAAAACATCGTGAGGAGACCGAGACTTATAGATCTGAAATCACTAACTCGTCTTGAGCAAGTGCCTTCTCTTTATGAGAAGAAGCCTTTGCTCTGCAGTGGGACAATAATAGGCTGGTATTATATAGAAATTAATATTTTCTGGAAAAAAAATGAATTTGCAATAATGATTATAAAAATAAATAATAAAAATTTTATTTAGGTTTTTACAAAGTAATAAATTTACAAACTTATAAATACTTAGTAGTACCAGGTTCTTAACAGATTGACTTAAATACTTATTTAAAAACTAGTTTAATTTATATTTTATAATTTCTATGAAAGGTGCGTTGGTACTGACATTATAACTTGTGGCGACCTGCCTGAGCTAGGTTAATAAAAACCTGTTATTAACCTAGCTCATTGATTGGAACGGTTGTCGAGCGGTTCCGCGTCCCCTCTGTAGGTAATGAGGCTGTGGTACCGCGTGACGTCAGCACTATACGACCTAATTCGCGCCGATCTCGCCCCACCACACTACATGCACGGTATAATGACGTGAATGGTAAGCATTATTTCAATACTTTTGAGTTTGAAGTTTTCCATACGGTACTGGAAAAAGAACATTCTCCTTTGATATATCTTAGAAAATATAATACATTATCTAAGGTTATACAAGAGGAAAGCTCTTTTCTTTAAAATAAGCGTAATGTTTATTATTTAAAAAAATATTAATGGTTTTAGAAATTGTGTCAGCAAAATTCACCCACAGAGCAATTTTGAAATATTATTTCATTTTGTAACTGTAAAATTTCCCGGAATATAAATAACACACAAAAATATCCTCAATTGAAAAGTTACAGCAACATCTCGATATTTTCAATGTAAGGAATTAAAATAAACATCGCGCTACGAGGTTATGCCGTAGCGTTTCGTAGCAAGGTCCGCGTAGCAACGGCGTAGCGCGTAGCTATTTTTAGACTGCTACGTACTTTATTGAATTGCTCGGTTCAAGACTTTTATACAAATGAAATAGTATATACCTAAGTAACTTCACGCTTTTATTTAGAAGCGAGGTAGACAGACCTTTTTTATGTAGGTACTCGTATTATTTTTTGTGGAACCTCAGATAGATAATTACGTAAGTACTAAGACTTTTTGTTTAAATTCATGCATTTCTCTAGTAAATAATATAAAGATAAATAAACTTGTAAGTCGTCCTCATTAACCACATCAACTTTCTTTTTATCGATATAAATTAGATGATCGTGTAATCATGTTTCTATTCTTCTCAGCTAATTTTACCGTAAATAGACGCCGCGCTCTGGCGTCACGCTGCAGTGACCTAATAATCTACTGCGATTGCTGCGTGGATAATCTTATGTAGGAGGAATTATAGGTATTTTACAGCCTACCTAATAGTATAGAAATATTTTTTAAGCGTTACTGCAAGTTGTTTTACATGGTATTTTCGATTAAGTAGATTGTAACTTCGTGCACTCTTTGTTTTCTATGTGGTTTCTACCAATAAATGTGTAACTATTCACTATGCAAGGAGCAGCCATTGTCATTCCCCCTATATGGAATTAGCTCTATACACTAAGGGCCGGTTTTTTAACCGTAGTTAACTCAACCAATTGTTAAAAATAGTAACTAATGGTTAAATTTTGGGGAAATGTGTTTTCATTTTGCCAAGATTTAACCATTAGTTATTATTTTTTTAACTATTGGTTGAGTTAAGTACGGATCAAAAAACCGGCCCTTAACCTTTTGACCGCCACGGACGGCTATAGCCGACAAACGAAAACGTGCCAAACACGCTACCGACGTCTACAGCCGTCAAGAAAACGATATTTTTTAAGTACAAAATAAATATACTAAACTAGAAAAGATTTATTTTGTACTTAAAAAATGTCGTTTTCCACCAGCGTGGCGGATTACGGCCCCTCTCACGGAGAGGAGCCGTAAAGAGGCTGACTATTCACACGAACAAAGACACGCGTATACGAGTATGCACATAGAAGACGCACGGCTCTATCGATTCAATCTATTTTGTCAATGAGGCGACCTAGCTACAGATGTAATAGGTACGAGTACTTGCATACATGTCTGTGCCGCCTCCCGTATTTCCACGAAATCCCAGTAAGCTTGGTAAGGAAACATGTCAGTGACTGTGAAACGCATTGATTGCTCTTTCACAGATCAAACGCTCATAAACTCGAGTAATTAACGACCTCATCATGTATTTATGACGTTTTACGTCTATTTTGAGATAAAAGTTTATCTCGTATCCACGGATCGCGGCCCCGTTCAGATTTCCCATGGGCTAGCGCTAGTGAAGTAACTCTCAAATTGATTCAGGATTGATTGACGGAAATGAGTATGAGGCTGTGTATTCAGTTGGCTGGTTGGCTGTTAACATCAGTTTCAAAAACTTGGCCGATTTGGATGCTTATTAGATGACATTTGTTTGTATGTATGATTTGAAATCTTAGCAAAAACGTCTTTCTCAAACCACCTTTAGCCAGTGTAGAAAAATCATGGGTGTAATGAAATATTCCTCGTCTATGCTAATATTTTAAAAAGAAAGGATAGATTTTTGTGTGTATATTCGTTATGTTTTCACTCTAAAACGGCTGTACGGATTTTGATGAAATTTAGCACATGGGTAGACTATGGATAAGGAAAGAATAATTTTCATCCCAATATTCCCACGCGATGTGGGTGAAACCACGGGGCACAGTTAGCTCAGAGTCACAAAGTTAGACAACTAGGTTTAAATATTCATCCAGATAGGTTTTCGAAAAAGTTCGGAAAGCTTTGAAAGCGCTACGAACACGACATAATCATGTAAAACCGGCAGCTTCGATCCAGATACAGTGATCTTACAAACGTGAAAGTTTACATATAACAGTTTTAAGCAGTGTATATTTAGTTAAAATGTGTGTGATGATAGGGCGGTTCTCATCTCGATCGGCACGAAACCGGGTCGGTTGCTCCGCTCGCTCGGCGCAAACTGTGTCACTCGTGACGTCAGAGCGCACCGCCCGCTCCCCAGCGCCCGACCACCGCCGACCAGCACCCGACCACTGCCGACCACTAGCCCGGAATATTATGAATTATTATGAGTGATTAGTTATGTAGACACAACTTTTAAATGGGTCAACGAACCGGTGTGTGAATTTTTTTTTTTTTTACAAAACACTATTCGTGCCAATTTCTGGTCGAGTTTTTTTGTTTAATTTCTTCATACGTGGGTTTTGTCAATGTTTGAAAAGTTGTTGTAGAAAAACTATTTGTAGTCATCACCCAAAATGTCTTTCTTTTCATTAGAGCATCGGAATATTCTCATCAGTTTTTGGTTTTGGAAATAATTGTATTGTTTTTGTCACACTATTTTCATAATTTCTCATAAATTTGTTTATTCTAAACACTTCGAAGAACGATCGCTTGTTCCCATTTGAGTACCTTATTACCCGACCAAGGCAAAGTAAAACGAGTACCTAGTTCACATTTCGAAGAGTAACCTACTCAAGTACAATAAATTGTAATAGGTCCATTGTACCAATTGTAACACAGTAGTTATTGCCCATCAATAGTAGTTCGGTTTTATTCCCGAGTGTTGTCTAAATTGTTGTGAAACCACTACTTTACGTAGCACGTAAGTGCGTACGTCACCGGCGGTAACTGATGGTTATTTTTAACTGTGTTTACTGTCGTAACAGTGTCTATTTCAGAAATGTGGATTATGTGTCGATTGGTAAAAGTTTCGTTAAGTTTTCAAAACAAAAGCTTCCAATATTTTATGATGATAAGTGAAGCCTCGTTACTTGGTGCCTATAATGACGACTTATTACTGCTAATATGAACTCTTTTACGTCAAATACACGTTTTGATCGTCATTTCACCGATATAAGATCTCCTAAGACAGTAAATAGAAGATCCTATAAGCATTTTACTGCTCTTCCTTTGTTCGTGCAAATAGAGCGGAGGTTACTGCATATATACATATAATGTTACCTATATCTATTCGGTCTGCTCTAAAAAAAATCATCTCAAGAATTATCGATAGTAAGGATCTTTCCATGCTTTCAGTTTTCTTTTCCAATTAACCTTTACTATCCCACTGCTGGGCAAATGTCTCCCCCATATTTGTCCACTATTCTTTTTGCTGTGTCTTCTCTGTCCAATCGGTTAGAAGCGAGTCCAATGGTTTCGTAGATAAACATTAATTGCACCTGCAGCTTAAAGGTGTAGAGCATTTCCCGTAAATTTTCACAGCTTTCGTAACGACCATTATTAAATGTTTATTTAAACAGCAATCCATAGGGCCTCACTGCTCACTAATAGCATTCATTTCGGTGTAAGTAACAACTCTGCTGCAACATTTACGGCCGCTGCTGATCTATTAGTTGTTGGAAAGATTTACCGTCCCCACCGGCCTGGGTGACGTCATCGCTTGTATTTATCTCAAGGCTCACACTCTTAGGGCCCGCTTCTGTTAAATTATTATCCAACTGTCCAGTACGACGTTATTTATTGTAAGAGCTTTTTATTTGAGATGTTGATGATAGGAAAAGTATTGCGTTGTTGTCTTTCGGAGCTTTTAGGAGTAAACTTGAAATTGGTCACCCACGAAAGAATCAAGCAAAGAATCAAGCATTATCAGTACAGGCAAAGATGGTTTTTAATGATATAACTATAAAGTCGCTTAACTTTTACGAATTAACATATTTAGTAATATTATCCACTATTGAGTGACCCATTTTTTCATATTTATCTACTTTGTTTTTGTCTATGGTCTTGTAAGTAAACCAAAAATGGCATGGAATTAAGAAAAGCTGAAGATCATAAGTACTTCCATAATTTCTACGCGAACAAAGAGAGTGTTTCCATACATTTAAGATCTTTTTTTTAAGCAAGGTCTATATAGTCTGATTAGATTTGAAATAATAGGTATTTCAAAGCTATAATGCAGCAAAAATATATAAAATGCTAGTTAATATCTGTCATATAGGAACCTAGTGCGGACTTCCTAACCGTGTGATGATAGTGTGTACTCTTTATTTCCCTATATCCGGGCACGGACCAGGTCTTTGCCCGCGTGTTGGCAACATAACTCCTCTACCAGTAATTGTTTACTGGCGTCAGAGCAGGTGTCGTGTAGTTCCTCAAGAGCAGCACCGTTTAATCTCAGCCACGCTGTCATAAACTATTTCAGTACCTTTATGGTCATCTATAATTGTCTATTGTTTGTCTGTTCACTGATTAAAGGGAAGTCTGCTGGATGGCTCAGTTGTTTAAGGCATGTTTCTTGTCTAATATTTCTGTCTCTCATTGTGGAAGTTTACATAACATCTCGGAAAACACACACGCACACACACACAACATACACCGTCACCCTCTCTTACTCAACATTGGGTACTCAAACACACGCCATTTGTCTCAAAATGTATTATTACATAATTTTCTTTTCTTTCAATATTTGTTAAATACCTTTGTTATGTATAAGTCTTCGAAAAACCTAATCTCTCACTAGGAGTAGTGTTTGTAGCTGCGCCACAGTTTTATCTATTACAGTTATCATCGTTTAACATTACTAAACTACTAATACTATTGTTTAAAACAAATTCATTCAAAGACAAAAGCAAAAAAATGTAGTCATCGTTTATTGAAACAATGACTAAATTTCTTTGCCTTTGGGCCCTGCTGATAATTAATCCATATTCAAAATATACCCTTATACCTTACTTTTCGGAACTTGAGTAAGCACGCATTTTACTCTTTAGTTATTTCCAATTTGCACTGCATATTGGGATACGCATAGTAACTATAAAGGAGTGTTTATTTACGTAAAGTAGTCTAGAGAATTACAGGTCATTCGGATTCTGTTGTAAAATAGACAACTATGCTGAAGGGAACATGTCCGCATGAGCTCTAGGACTATGAGGTTATCGAACGCAACTAACTAATCTTTATAATTATAGCAAACAAGATGCAAAGGCATCGAAATTATACAGCCAAAGCTCCCAACGGGGATAGAGCTAAGCCACCCGCGGCTAAGTCAAATTCGAACAGCGAGGTGGAGCGCGATTGGCTTGCGCGTGTGACGTCAATGCCGACCTCCCGCCGCGCCCCACCCGCCCCGCGACCCCCCCGCCGAAGGCCGCGCCACTCGCTTCTGAAAAATAATCACGATTTTCGGACGGAACGATTTTTTTTCTTTTCTTCTTCGCGTACACTGAGACTTCATTGTTTTAATGTTTGTAGGTGAAGGTGTTATTCAATTATTTCTGCGGTGATTTGAAATGTGGCTCGCACGTGTCGGCCGAGTCTACGCAAGTAGGCACCCACCTACCTACGTCGTACTTATAGTTATATACTTGTTCGGTTATATATTTGGTGCTCAGTTACGTAGATCACGTAAGCAGGAATGATTAATTCATAGAATAATGAACGTACAACATTGTCAGATGGAATTAATTGAAAGCTTGAGAAGTTCCGTTTACGTTATACGAAAATAATTGTGGTACATTCCAATCTTTTTTTTTTATGTGACATTATGAAATCATTGCGCAAATTATTTATTTTTAGTATTTTCAATCAAAGTTATAATAAGTAAATAATTATCGAATGAATCAAGTCGGCCTATCGCAATCCAACACCTGGAGATAGTTCAATTTCAAGTTCAAGCAAAATGCACATCATTGCGTTATATCATTGATTGAGGAAACAGACCTCAACCCTTTTCTAAACCAAGTGATATGACGTGGGAATTAGAAAAACTGTAACTTTTTTATCCTAAGAACAAAGTTATAGTGTAAATAATTAGGATCAGTTATCTCCTCTCGAATGACTACGGAATACAACATATTATGATGGCAATGTATATTTTGAGTATTTTACTGTGATTGATTTTAGTTTAGTTTATGTTTTCCTGTCTTGCAATAATCACTATGTCACTCTGAAAATGTTGCAGTTCCGACCCCCAAGATACAGGCAAATGCCTAGTTTGGGGGTCACCGTCCAGTCGATTCTTGCACAATATGATTATTAATAAATAAATTAGAAATGAATTTGAAATCTACCTTTTGTTAATTTTCGGGTAAAATAATTATAATTAATTCGATCTAACTATATATACATACCTACATGTTCATACATAGTTCTACACTTCAACTTTTTCTCGAGTACAAGCCCAATGAAACAAATCCTCAAAACTTCAACTCAATTCTACAAAAATTAAAAAAACAAAATCGATTATCAGCCGAGCGTTTCGCTCCCTAAAGCCAATACGCGTTGTAAAACAAGTAGCGAGAGTCATGCAGGTTTATCGAGCAGCACACGCGACGTCAACAGGTGGCTAGAATTTTTACGATACATAATTAACTACCGCTGTACGCTGTGCTAAGGACATGCGATGCCAACCGTAATCACTGTGTGGCTAGAAATGTCACCGTAATAACAGGCAGAAGTGTTGAGCTATTATATTGAAGTTTTAATGGTAACTGTTGATTTCATTGACTGTTTTAGAATTGTGCTTTGTGTGGTGGAAGAGGAATTTAGATATTGAAGAGCTGGTAATGCTTGAACAAGGCCTCCATCATAGACTACCTGTACTGCCTGTCTGGTCTCTATCTATATATATATTTTCTGGATTAAATGATTTTTATTTTATTTTATAGACCGTTTTCAGTGTAGTCGTACCATTATAACCATTTATCATCAACCACTGAGACTGGTTTTTAAGGGAAATCATCATCCTAACTAGTGGTACTGTCACAGGACAGTAGGTACCTAATAAGATAAATATGAGAAACTGATAGAGAACACCACTCAAAATTATTAAAAAGTACAATAAAGGTTAACCTTTGTTACAAACCTACAAAATTCCACATTCAAAATTCGAATGAAGAACAATATTTAATAATTTCGAACTATAATATAATAAAGAGCCCAATAAGGCGCCAGAATAGCTCGCGTCGCCCGCGTGCGTGCACGCATGTTTACAAGCGCCGCGCTATATATAGCTGTGGCGGCTATTTGTGGTGACTCTGATTAATTGCGTTAATTAGCCTTATTCTCGACAACGAGAGGTTACGCTGAATTGTTTAAATATAACTCGCGGATGTTAGCTCGAAATCTGTAGTTTGAGTCTTATTTTAATTGCGTGTTGTCTGCTTTGGAAGCAGTTGCTAATGGTTGAACTATCAATAATAGCAAAATACTGTTTTGCTATTATTCATAGCTTGACTAGTCAATCTACTTATTAATTTATTCTCTTACAGCATACAGCTTTAGCCAGCTCCAGATACTTGTATTTATACCCCTGTATTTATAGACGTTGAAAAAAAAAAATAAGTTCCTTAAAATAAATCGCCATTTTACCATAGTAGGTGTCCAATGTTTGTCTATAACATAAACACTAAACTTCATGATCATCCCGCTATAGGCTATTGCCCTCAAGCTATTTCAGTTCTTGTCTAGTGAGTGTTTACTTTGGCATTACGACTTACAACCTACACACGAAGATGCTTTAAAAACGTTCTATAAATGATCATATTTCTGAAGATTACCTTGTTTGGAATTGACGCTTTAAATCGTTTTTTAAGACCGAAACCAAGGTTTATAGTTCTTAGACTTCTTCGTTCTTAGATTTCGTGATGTATAATTTTTCCACCGTTCTTATCAGTCTATTTCATATGAGGTGTTGCTATTTGATCATTATGGTGTCATTTGTTTATTTAATTACATTATTATATTACATTTATAAATATTTATAAAAATATAAAAAAATAAGTATGAAAAAACATTTAAGAATATAAAAAATAGTGATCCGCCGGTGTCGGGAGCAAGGTCCAAGCTACCGGTGGATATGCCCCCAGAAACAGGAAACTCCTCACAATGCGAGCCGTATCGAGGAGTACTGCCTTCTGAATCAGGCCCTTGATCCAATCGCCTAACGAGAGCTTCGATAGATGTTGATCGAGGCTTTTGGCACTCAAGCCATTGGCCGATACGATGATTATTATTATCTTTGGCAGAACTACGGCAACTTTGCAATTATGACGTATTAAGGAAAATCTATAAAAATAAATTTTAAAAATCAATATCGACGCTGTCCCATATCCACTCACAGTCAGTAATTTAAAATTGACGATGACGAGTGAAAAAATAATTCCATTTTCGTAATTTAACAGCTAAACTTTTTAAAGCATAGACGAGAGATTTCATAATGTCAGCTTAGTCCGGGAGGGAGGTGGTGCCGCGCGGGCTGCAGCCGCGTCTATTCCAGCCAGTCCATTTCTATTCCAGCCGGCCCCGCCCGAGGTTATTTAAATATACCTTGACGTATTAACGTCAGAACTACACCACTAATTTGTTTCCTTGATCCCCATCCGGCTGTGCCCTTCCGCGTATAAAAACTCGCTGTAGTTTATTGACAACCGCGCACTATAAATAACTTACTTTTGTTTTATGTTTCGCGTACGTTTTGAGGTAAAGGTTATGCACTGTTTAATTTTGTAGTTTCCTCTTTTTATTTTTGGAATATGTAACTAAATCTGTAATAATTTCTCTTCTGGAATAACACGACATGCTTTTAAATTAAATTGATAATATCAGTTACCTTTTATGTTCGTCTGAAATCTGTATAAATCTTGCATGGAAACAACCCATTTGGTTTATTACCTAAAGCGCATGATGTAATGAAAATTATGATTTCATGAGGGAATAGTTTCCCTATTTCAACAGTTACTACGTTCGTCCACACGCGCGTTCATTTTCCAAGATATCTACTATTTTTCGTATCTACGTGGAAGAACTTTTATTGCCAAATCATGGAGTTTTACTCACAATTTTTCTAGACTATACTATACTATATTGTTAACACATTTTAGAGTAACAAGTTAACAAATTAATTGATTCACCTAGTAACAGCAAACCACATGATTATTTGGAAATAAAATTAAAAGTTGGTTGCGACTCGTGCTACGGCGTAGCACTTCGTAGACCCCAACAAATATTTGTTTTATTACTTATAATCTTAGCTAATGAAACACGTTTCAAATGCTAAGAGAATACATTATGAAAAATCGTTACGAATCCCATACCACCCACGCCACGCCAGACCGGTTACTACTGCATGATATCTGAGAAAATCGATTACCAAATGGAAATCTATACGTAATAACTATAATTAGAAAGATCAGACTATACAAACATGTGTACGTAAACCTTGAGTGTATAGTAGGCGTTTACTCTTAACTCGACATTTCCAGTTAGTACCACCTACCTACTCAATGTGAAAACATCTAAAACCTAGACGAACTCTGCTCAGTAAGAGGTTACCGAACAGCCGGGCTACTACAGCTACCGGGGACAATATAAATTGGCAACATCAGTGTCTCCAGTGGGATGGCGGCGAGATGCGAGCATGCGCGGCCCCTATCGATCCATGCTTCGAGATGACTTCACGAGAGGCCGAGAGGCCCGCTCGAGCGCCCCAGCCGTGCATGTCCGGACATTACCGACTGAATATTTTGTCTATGGACGGCGCCACGAGCTGCTTATAAAAACACCTTTTAGGTTTAATGTTCGATTTTTGAAATGACGAGTACCAAAAAGGATTTATACAGGAAGATTAAAACCTTTTTTTTTCGTAGATATAGAGACACAGACTATTTACAGTTTCTTGTATTTCTGGTGTACAATAAAGTATATATAAATAAATAAATAATAATATTTCGCAGCACTGAATATTGGTTTATTCATAAATTATACCGAAGAGCCAGAACGATTAGAAAGCCATACATTAGTGATATCTTGGCAGCTACTTCAAACCTCTTACATTCGTTACTAGCTACTAGTGTATCGGAGTTTCATGGTAATCACAATACTGCGAAGATTAAGTAGCATTTGACCGAATTCAATTAGAGTTCGAGATTGAATTCAACGGTGTATATTGCATTAAATACTTCTTGATAAGTTTACTACTTTAGATGATGCCAACTTGTAGGAAAATTGTGCATTGTCGGGAAATTGAATCAAATTCTACGTATTTCTGTTATCTTTTTATAACGACAACGTTCTGTTTGAAGCATATTTGTTTCTTTTGAATCCTGCAACGTACAACACGCGTGTTAAATGTTCCTTGTGTAGATTAACCTAAGTTCCGTTTTGGCTCTATTTTTTAAGTTCCGTGTTATGTGGTTCATATGTTTCCCACGTCCTAGTTTAGCGTTTCGTAAACGTTTACAACGAGAGAAAATAAATAAAATGCAATAATGGACCACAAAAGATTAAAAAGCAGATTATTTCTAACTTCGTTTTACTTATTTGGCAAATAATTTCATACAAACTCTGTTAATTTAGTTTATCCGGTCATAAAATATGTATGCCAAAAGGGCCTTGCATAGGTATATGATCCACAGCCCTGTGCGTGGCCCGTGTCCCAAGCGTGTGGCATGTCTGAACTTGATCAGGGGCGGTGCATCGCGTGCCGGCTAATGTAATGCGTCCAACCACTTCATTACCCCTGTACTATTAGCTTATTGAATAAATTTCATGTAGGAAACAGATATGTTGTTCCATTACTGGATAGTAATCTAGCGATCAATAAGAAAGAGAATGTTGAGTATGGAATTCATTGAGTTTGTTTCTCTATTGAGTTTTATTTATGTAGGGTCATAATATAATATAATACTCCAATAAATAAATAATTATACTAGCCTATTATTGTCCGTCGTGCCTACACGATAAAAGAAGGAGAGGCAGACCGGCAGCACGTTGGCACGACGGGCTTGCAAATCATGGCCTGTGAGAGCAAAAAATAGACCACACTGGAAATTACTGGAGGAGGCCTATACCCGTCTAGGGGTTCTTAATTAATAAATAAAAAAACTTTATTTTTATTTTGCAATTAAGGAATAACAACATGTTTTTTTTTTTGTCCGTTCGCAGGCCAAAGTCCTCTTCCCATACAGAGAAGACATGAGCATTTTTTAATGTAGGGTGATATGATAATAGACGATACATTTTGTCTATAGATTTTGATTTTTTTTATTATTTTGATTATTTTGATTTCAATTACCTGCGTAACTTATTGACGTATCGTTATTTATATTAGAGCATTGCAAGCATTAACTTCAACATCACCAAATACTTGTTCGCAATTTACTTCTGTAAGATAGTTTTCAGGAAATCAGCCGAGTGTTCCTTCACATGGTAACACCCTCGCTAATGGTCACCCATCCAATTTATTACAACATTAATAGTAATTTACGACGTGGAACCAGCGCGGGGACATTATCACGTTACGCTCCCTAACTTATGACGTCACTTGACAGTAAAACCTTTTTGTTACAGTCTGCAACTTCATAGTACACGAGCGATGCGTGGGGCAAGTGGTTACGCCGTGCTGTGGGGTAGCGCCGAGCCTCATCAAGGTAAACTACACTTTAACACCTTCCTAAACACATAACACAACAACAGCCGTGCGATTCTGTAACCATCTCACCGTGAAAGCTTGGGTGAAGTGAGCGTGGAGTGAGCTGTCATTCGCTAGTGATTAACAGTATTAAGTGCTCACTTCACTTATGATTTCACGGTGAGATTTTTTACAAAATCGACCGGCAGAAGCCCTGGTAATCAACAGTTGAATTTTTAAGTATCTATCAAGTTATTTATGCGTGGAGCAATAGGGGACGCCCTCTACTGCCCCACGCATAAATAACTTCGGTAAAAGAATCATCTATAATACTGCACAAAGTACCTGTGCTTTAAGATCTGTTGCTGTAGATTGCGAAAATAATGCGTTAATAGAACTTTCAAGCAGCAATTGACAATATGAAGCAAATTGAAAACCCCCTTAGAGAAGCCCGAAACACCTTACAGCAACACAAATAATAATCCGCCAACGTGGTTTAACAATTTCCTTATAGATGACGCAACACTGCAATTCGTTAAGTCTTTTCTAAAGCTGTATTTTTATCTGTGTCTGTAACCTACGAGTACCCGAAGTTCGAGCACTAGAAGTTAAGAAAACTTGTTACTAACCCTATGGACTCCGGTCTGAAA
Organism: Eremobia ochroleuca; assembly: GCA_949629135.1. Lineage (NCBI taxonomy): Eukaryota > Metazoa > Arthropoda > Insecta > Lepidoptera > Noctuidae > Eremobia > Eremobia ochroleuca. Next base: position 3,111 of record CATIVS010000177.1, on the reverse strand, counting down.
TAAAAACATTCTATTCTATTCTAAAGCATATCTTATTCTTTCTTGTTTCTACAATCACCCTGCACCACAGCCCACCAAACAGGATGGCAGAGATGTCAACGGGCAAACTGTAACCGAGGATTTAGCACATGGTTCTAGATTCCCCTAGCATAGAAATGTTTACGCGGTCAAAATGTATGGAACAGATGATTCTTTTTCAATAACTGAAAAAGAATCATGAATCAATCAGTCAAAATGTACGGAACAGATGATTCTTTTTCAATAACTGAAAAAGAATCAACAATCAATCAGGTGTTGAAACATTAAGCCACCGATAAATATAAGCCGACGACACGATTGGCGCAGTGGTTAAGCGATTGACTGCTGCGCTGCGTGTCGCCGGTTCGATTCCCGCACGGAACAAATATTTGTATGACCTACAAGTAGTTGTTCCAGGTCTGGCTGTTTGTGTATGTGACTTTAAATGTTTGTAAACGCACCCACAATACAGGAGAAATTCCTAGTGTGGGGCAACGTTTAAAAAAAAAAGTAAGCGGGACCTATAAGACAAGCCTATCACAAAAATGAATTGATAAACTATTTTTCTACAAATGCAGTCCGAGATGATATATTTGAACTTGAATTTTATGTAAGAAATAATGAAGTCATCTAGATAAACAGATGAAAGAGATAAGCCACCATCCATGTTATTGTGTGTTATTCCTCTCCATTCACGGTTGTCTGGAAGAGATCGCTTTAAGCAATGAGACCGCCCATTGTGACACTTGTAATTAAGTTTAATTCAATCAACTCAGCCTATCGCAGTCCACTGCTGGACATAGGCCTCACCCAGACTCCGCCACAACACCCTGTCCTCCGCCTTCCGCATCCAGTCTACCCCAGCCACCTTCTTCAAGTTTAATTAGTAAAAAAAAAATGTTTTATTATCTATATAACTCTGTTCAGACTGATGTTAGGTTATGTTACCGCATATTAATTCTTTCCCGCATATCATTTCTTTTGTATTATTCTCCATCTAATTAATAACGTTTTATTGATGGCCGCCACCATTTTTGGTCATTGGCTGTTTAACGTAGGGGACTTATGGCGAAGTAATATTAGCCGCACGGGTCGATCGATCAGGTTAAGCTACGCTTGCCACGGTTGGTCTGGATGGGTGACCATCTTCACAAACCAAGACCCCTCCTTGCCTCGAAAAGCACGTTAAGCCGTTGGTCCCGGCTGTCATTCGTGGATCTTTGACAGTCGTTACGGGTCGTCAACAGCCCAAAAGTCTGACAACCAGTCTTACCAGGAGGTGTCGTATTTCCCAGTAACTGGGTTGTGGAGGTCAGATAGGCAGTCGCTTAATACTGGTATTCAGCTGCATCCGGTTATACTGGAAGCTGACCCCAACATAGTTGGGAAAAGGCTAGGCAGATGATGGCTTTTTAACGTAGGGAACTTCAGAATCATGTACTGAATTCAAGGTAAAAGGTTGCGCATCGGTGTTTCTACCATACTTAAACTTCGAAACAATATGGTTTTACATTTTGCCAGTAGAAGACACAACCTTTTCGAATTTCTTGAACTCCATAACCGTATTCGTATGTCATCGTTACCTTTTCTCTCAAATCACACCGCATTTCCTCACCACACAATATGTACTAAAATCTGTTATGTTAAGGATGATTAACATTAATTGTTTCTCGTGTCCTACAGAACCCAGTGGCTCACTGCTGGTCGGAGCCCACACACCACAAACGCAAGTTTTGTACGGTGTGCCGGAAACGGCTCGATGAGTTACCAGCCCTACATTGCATGAGTGAGTATTGCACCTTATCTTAAACAAATCTTATGGCAAATCAACAGTCCGTTCACAGTTATTTTACCTCTGACAGCAGCAACCTTATTGCGACGAGACTAAAGATCACAATGATTTTGACCGACTTGTCCATGGTAGCAACCCAACAGCAACCTTATTGTGACGGAAATAAAGATCACAATGATTTTGACCGACTTGACCATGGTAACAACCCAAAAGCAACCTTATTAGAATGAGAATATAGATCACTGTGATTTGAACCGTGATGCAAAATCAGAGGTAAAATAGCTGGGGAACGGAAAGAGACAGTCACGGGGTGATAGAGATAAAGCTATACTATAGAGTCGATCTTTTTCTAAGATTCGATAAGTCATATTAACAGCTGCGTACTGTTTTTGAGTGATATTTAACGTTGTTCTCTTATGATAGGTGACACGATGAGATGCTGGTGTTCCGAGTAAATATATGACTTTTTGTTTTGTTGAAAAGCTATTTGAGATGATGTTATTTGCACTTTGACTTTGACTTTATGTTTTGCTACGAACGAGTACTTGTAATTATTTGGCTAGTAAGCTTTAGGTACGTCATTTAAAAAAGAAAGTAGGCTCACACTCGGATCAAACAAAAATATTATAGCTGAACGAAAAAGCGTTTGGTAAAAGTTAGATGTGTTTCAGCTATGATATGTTTCAGTTTTGAAGTCTGTAAGTTTGCTAACGTAGGTTATACGAACGGAAAAGTGTTTATTAAAAGCTAGATGTGTGTCAGCTATGCCATGTTTCACTTTTAAAGTCTGTAAGTTGAGTAACGTGTTGTATTTCGTCCAGTATGCGAGTACTACGTGCACGGAGAATGCGTAGACTTCGCGGCAGCCGACTGCAAGGAGAACGCGACATACTGCGCGGGCAGCGAACCGCGCCACGTGCATCACTGGCGCGAGGGCAACCTGCCCGCCAACAGCAAGTGCTCCGCCTGCCGCCGCGCCTGCTGGTCCGCCGAGTGCCTCACCGGCTACCGCTGCGAGTGGTGCGGGAGCACTGTACGTACCGCTCAGCTTATTAGTCCATTGCTCAAGTCCTTAAAAGGCATCGAGTGCTCTGACACTGATGAGCTGTTGTTCTGGAAAGTTAAATCTTATCCCATATCCACCGCAAATCCACATGGAGGCCTTAGAGCGGACTTTGTTATCAAATTATTATTTACCATTTAGCTTTCGTTTCTTCATGACTTTCAACACATAATGAAAGCGCGTTCATCCACAGTGCCACGCAGGATGTCGCGCCCTCATACAGGACGATTGCAACTTT
>CATIVS010000176.1:0-40430 GCA_949629135.1 Eremobia ochroleuca | reverse complement strand
ATTGTCTTGTGTTGAACTTGAGCGATTCGTTATAATTTGCGCATATCGACCCCCCTCTGGGTATTTTATTAGTTTTGAATCGGTAATGGAGGATTCTCTCAATAGGTTGAAATCAAGTAACAAACGTATTATTTTATGCGGAGATTTCAGTATTAATATTTTAGATGATATCAAATCAAATCAAATCAAAAATATTTAGTTGCTAGAATATGGTACATATGATGTTACGGTAATTTAGTTTCAGCATATCCTGCCATAACCTGGCGTGCAAATGTCTTCACAATCAGAGTCAATTATTCTAAATTAAAAATTACAAATAACAGATTCTATAGATTTGTCTTCTAAATAGTCCTTAATCGTATAATATCTTTTAAGCAGCAATAGTTTGAAGATAATTTTTTTAAGCATTGTCAGAGGTAAGTCTTGAAAACTATTTGGTAAATGATTATAAATAATAATTGACATGCAGTATACATTTTTCTTAAATAATTTTAGTTTTATTGGTGGCAGCCGAAGTCTATCTTTATGCCGTGTTCGGCTATTTGGCCTGACTGTGCTTGTTTCAAATAAATAATAATGTCTCTTAACGAAATTATACATATTTAAAAAATATACAAACATGGCAAAGGTAGAATTTTAAGTTTCTGAAACAGTGGCTTACAGCTGTCTAAAAAGTGAGCTCCACAAATTGCTCGGATACATTTTTTTTGAGCTTTGAAAACCCTGTCAAAATCTACCGAGTTACCCCACACTATAATACCGTATCTAAGTACTGATGATACATAACCATGGTAAGCCAGCATTGCAGTATCATGGTTAACTGTTTGTTTAATTCTTTTCAAGACATGTGTAAAACGATCTATTTTTGCCAGAATTTTATCTACATGTGGTTTCCAACTGCAATTTATTTTTAGGTTATTTCTTTCTAGCCAATCCATTGCATTATCCATAGCTTGGACGATTTCATTTTCTAACTATTGTTGTAGTGTCATCGGCGAATAGTATGCAGTACTTGCCTATCGCCTCTGGAGTGTCGTTTATATAAACTAGAAAGAGTAGTGGGGATAAGATGTCTCCCTGTGGCGTGGCATAATTATTTTGCTTATATTCCGACCTAAACGTTTTTTTTTTACCATTCGACAAGTTTTTGTTATTAATTCTACGCATTGCACTCTTTCAGAAAGATAACTTTTGATCCAGTCGTTGGCTTTACCCCTGATTCCATAATGCTCTAGCTTTGAGAGTAGTGTTGTATGACTAACAAAATCACAACTTATCTTAGATTTTATATTTAAGCTTTCAGTTACGTGTTTTATTAGCGTGAAACATGCTAAAGCAGATAGGTACTCCATTAAGTATTAGACTTCTCACTCTGTTTAGGTCTTATAATTTAATTAACTTGTTTTTTGAACCTACAAGTTGACCAAAATGCCGTGATCCTTTCAACATCAACTTGTCTTGATAATATGTAATTAGTGATTTTGATGCCAAAAATAAATTAGTCTTAACTGATTTAACGTCCGACCACTGTGGTTTATTAGCTAGCTTCCCCATGCTATTACATAAACAGCCGCATAAATTTGAATGCAGGCCTTATACAGCTACTCGTTGCAAAATGTTTAAAAATAATATAGCTCATAGAATTGCACCATCTATAATAGAACACGGTATTTCTAATTACATTTATGGTGCCCTTTTTATGTTGTGCAAAAAGAGTACCAATCTACTTTCAAGTCCAAAACCGTTAACATTAATGGATCTTCCGTTGGCTTTAACCAATGGGCTACTCCAGGTATTTATAAAAGTAGAGCGAGACTATACGAGTTATATGCACACTCTCCGCTCGACGCTCGCCGTGAACGGACGTGCCGCTGCTACCTGCTCGCTGCACCGTGTCTCACCGCTATCGCCGCCCGGTTTCGTTACGCCTGTCGTAACGAAATCTGTAGTCTCCGACTACACCCCTGTTCCTATCAATAGCTGCCTTTTTCAAGGCAGCATTGATATCACTGTTTCCAAAACTAGTAACGTCTGTCAAACCGTTTTTGGCCCCTTCAGGGTAAAAACCACAGTTTCGTGGTCCTTGGTGGATACCTAACGGTGCCAACGAAGCCAAGGGGGTGTTGCCCCAATCACACCCGCCGAGCCCCTTCAGGGTGAGGAAGTCAATTGGAATCGGGAGCTAGAATCTCGGCCTTGGGGGATCTCCTAGTCGAATCTAGTATCTGACTTCGTCCACAGCTACACACCTAGTTTCGGTTGGGTGTGTCTACACCCTTCGCACTAGACTGGTTCAGGGCCCCGTTCGCACAATAAGACTGGCGACGGGTTACAAGCTTAGGGCTCACCAATAGGTACTCACCTCCCTGTCTACACCCGACAGGGAGGGTCACACACCCCCGGGCCCATCCACCCGGGGAGTTAGGTTGTTAGGGTTTTTTCTTTACGCCCCTATGAGACCTCTTCTCTAATTCCCCCGATCCAACCATGTCGGACGCTATGTTAATAGCGTTCGTCAGGGAGGTCCTGCTGAAGGACCCGGATTTCGTCGCCAAGTATGGCAGTAAACTCGCTGAATTTCAGCGAGCTCCCTCTCCCGCCCCATCTTCTGGCTCGGTCTCTGACTTCAGCGACGTCCTCGAGAGCCCGCTCTCACCGCCTTTGGCCGACAAAGGCATTCCTATGACTAATCCCTCATTAGGGATTAACCCGATAATTCCGGCACCATTGTCCGTCCCGACAATGGAATCCGCCGAAACTCCCGAGGCCATTGTTTCCGCACCTATTGTGGTCGCCGCCGCCCCTGTTTCCGCACCCATTGTGCAAGCCGCCATTGTCACTAAGACAATAGGCGCACCGCAGCTGCGTTCCGCAGCTGCACCCACTGAGAGTATGGACACGTCCGTACCTCTGTCCGACTCAGAGGAAACCCTCTCAACCCCTGCTGCTCAAGCCCCCCAGCTGCGTACTTTGCGGCCAATCCGGGCACCCGGCTAACTACCGGGGCTGCCCCAAAGCTCCTAAAGCTTCCTCTCCCAAACTGGCAAAGCGCGCAAGCGACCGCCAACAAAGAGAGAGTCCCTCAGTGAAGATTCCATCTTCACAAATGCCTGATCGGCTCAGTCCACAAAGGCCTTCCCCCTGGGCAAACCTATTCCATCAGAAAGCCCCTGCTGCTTCGGTGCCCTCCCAACCCCGGCCATCCCAGCGCTGATCGCAACTGCCATCCCAGCGCCATCAGTAGCCCCCGCGGCCCCAGTAATCCCCTCGGCTCCAGAGGCCGCATCAGTCCGACCTCCTACCGCTCCCAGGGCTGCTCCTGCAGGTCCTAGTAGGTCCCCCCCACCCTTAGTCCCCGGCTGTGAGCCTAATAGCATGGAGGTGATACTCGGTGCATATGCAGCGTTTATCGCCCCCGCCAACGCTATGGCAGCCGAAATTAAAGCCTGCAACGGCAATGCTTGGCGTATCGCCGAGATATTCAATGCGTATCCCCAGGTTACGCAAGTCCTTCAAACACTAAAATTCTAATTGCTCCAATGGAACAACAAAGAATTAGTGTTACCAAACCCCGTTCCCTAAAACTAGGTTTCTTTAATGCAAATGGCATTACTAACCAACGCGACGAGATCGCCACCTTCCTCCGCGACCATCAGCTTGACGTCCTCCTAATACAGGAAACCTTCCTGAAGCCCCACCACCGAAACCCGAACATTGCCAACTATAAATTAGTTCGCAATGACAGGTCCCGTTGTCACAAGGGAGGTACCCTTATTTATTACAGGAAGGCACTATATTGCATCCCTGTTGATCCACCCCCCCTCCTCTCTCATCTGGAGATCTCTATCTGTCGGCTCGGCATGACTGGTCATCAACCAATCACCATCATTTCCGCCTATATCCCACCCAGTAACGGTGCAGAGGACCCCATCTCCCTCACCAATGACGTCACTGCCCTCTTCGGTCTGAGTGACTCCGTCATCATGGCGGGAGACCTCAATGCCAAACATCCCGCCTGGAACAGCAGCACGACTACTACCAGAGGTAGGATCGTGTACAACCTGGGCGCCACCCTTAACTTCGATGTCATCGCTCCGATGAACCCTACCCATTTCCCTGGCGATCCCAACCAGCTTCCTGATGTACTCGATGTAGCGCTGCTCAAGAATGTGAACCTCCGTTTGCAATCAATTGAGACGTTACACGAGCTTAATTCCGATCACCGCCCAGTTATCATGCATCTAGCCCCCTATTCGGGCCTGCGTGACCCCAACCAGCCCCCTCAAACCAAAGTGATAACCGACTGGAGGAAAGTAAGCGAAAGACTGAAATCCACCACGTCGCCTCACTTGGACTCCATTCCTGACCTCATAGCTTCAGTCGCAGACACGACGGGCGCGATCGACTCGTTTACAGAACACGTACAATCCGTATTGACGGATTGTTCACGGGAAGTTCCGGTGATGGAAGACCATCGCTGGAAATTACCGGCCGACGTACGTGAACTGATAACCGAGAAGAACGCGGCCATTCGTGCCTACGACTCTTTTCCCTGTGACGCGAACAAAGCCCACATGCGCCATTTACAGCGTGCTGTAAAGAAGCGTATAGTGGAGTGGCGTTCCGAAGGTTGGGATAAGATGCTCAGCGAACTCGAGCCCACTCACCAAGCCTTCTGGCACCTTCAGAGGAAACTACGCTCCCCTGAAGAGGTCGCCATGCCTCCTCTCATTCGCCCCGACAAGAGCGTCGCTTTCGACAGCCCCGATAAACCCGAATGTCTCGCCGACAGCCTAGAGTCCCAATGCTCTCCCAGCTCTCAACCAGTACACCAAGTGCACCTTAATAAGGTGGACGCTGAAGTCGAACGTAGAGCCTCCCTCCCACCAGTCGAAGACCCCGATGATCTTCTGCCTCCCGTCACTCCCGACGAAGTGCAAGACATCATTAAAGGGCTCGAAACTCGGAAAGCCCCCGGTTTCCGAACCGGGGGCTTTCCGAGTTTCGAGCCCTTCGGTATCACCAATAAGGTGTACAAACTCCTCCCCGCCCCCCTCATATTGCTTATGACCGCCATCTTCAATGGCGCTCTGAGCAACAACATCTTCCCGCAAATGTGGAAAGAAGCCACCATCATCGGTATCCCCAAGCCAGGCAAGCCCAAGTCTGAGCCCACCAGCTACCGCCCCATCAGTTTGCTCAATGTCTTTGGCAAAATCTATGAGAGGCTTATTTATAAGCGACTCAAGGACTATGCTGAAGCAAAGAGCCTTATCCCTAACGAGCAGTTTGGTTTCCGAACTAAACACTCGTGCATCCAACAGGTCCACCGCATCGTAGAACACATTAGCGCTGGCTTCCAGCGCAATGCGATGACGGGCGTGTTGTTCTTCGACATAGCGAAAGCTTTCGACAAAGTCTGGCACAATGGCTTATTATATAAGCTTTATCTACTAGGAGTGCCAGACCGTCTCGTGCTCATCTTACGAGACTTTCTGTCGGATCGTACTTTCCGCTACCGCGTCGAGGGTGCACTCTCCTCCCCTCACCCCATCCGTGCCGGAGTCCCCCAGGGATCCGTGTTATCCCCCCTCATGTTCACCCTATTCACCAGCGACATTCCAAATAGTAAAAAGGCTCAGTTGGCTCTATTCGCCGACGACACTGCCATTTACTATACGGGTCGCTGTCAGGCCTCTATTGCTCGCACTCTCCAGACCTCCGCAAGCGTCTTAGGCGCTTGGTTCCGGAAATGGAGAATAGAGGTCAACCCCGATAAGAGTCAGGCAGTGCTCTTCTCGAAACCTCGTCGACTCGCCTCCCCCCTCCCCAGTCCGATCACTATGTATGGCAAGCCGATCCCTTGGGGGAAGCAAGCCAAATACTTAGGTGTCATCCTCGACCACCACCTTACTTTCAGAGAGCACATAAAGACGGCTCGTTCGCGCGCCTCTTTCGCTCTCAGTAGGCTCCACTTCTTACTGACCGCCCGCAGCAAATTGTCACTCAAGTGCAAATTGCGCCTCTACACCGCGGTCATCCGTCCCATCATGACCTATGCTTGCGTAGTCTTCGCACACGCCAAGCCTCGCCACCTGCATAGAATGCAGACCCTCCAGAACCGTTTCCTCAGAAAGGTCACGGGAGCCCCCTTCTATGTCCGCAATGAGAGTCTACACTTAGATCTCAGAATACCCACCATCCAGCAGTTCATGAAACGCCTTTCCAAGCGCTTCTTTGATACTGGCATAAAGCACCCCAATCCCCTGATAGCAGCGGCCGCCCGATACACTCCCTCTCGCATAAGTAGGATTCGCCGACCAAGGCATACTCTCACTGTCCCCGACGACGCTACGACCCTCCTACAGGAGAGTAGTAAAGCCACCAGCACGCTCACAAAACACAAGTCCCGACAGCCGTCCTTCCATCCTCGCCGTCGAGGCCCGTCGCGACCCCCCATACCATGTCCGCCCCGACCCTCGCTCGAGCCAGCCCGCGCCGCTGAGCCTGTAGTACAAAATTCGCCCCTAAATAATTCCGATCCAGCCTGTCCCTTGCTGCCCTCTCCCAGCGACGCCCTAATCCGAGGTCCGTACCCCACAGGGGGTGCCCTTAGCGTGTAGTCGCTTAGTTTTTAAGCCCTGGCTGGAGGCCTTAATTCATTGAGGCATCCACAGGCAAGCCCGGTTAAGCAGTCGACAACCTCATAGGTTGAACTGCGAGATGCCATTTCTAAAAAAAAAAAAATACGAGTTATATGGTTTGAAAAAAATACAGGTTTGACACTCCTTTCCTAGAGTACGTCAAAAATTATTCAAAATTATTTAAAAAGTGCTTTTGCTAAATCAAAATTATTAAACGATAGTATTAAAAATTCTAATAATAAAGTAAAAACCACTTGGAGAATCCTTAACAATGAAACGGGTAAATTGGTTAAACAAGAAAAACCACTTGAGATTATGGTCGATAGCAAATTAGTTAATGAAGCCGCTGACGTAGCTGAGGCATTTAATGAGTTTTTTGCCAACATACCTATAACTACGACTCGCTCCTTAAATTCGTCCCCGTCTAAAGCTGAAAACCTTTTGCATAGTAGTGTACCTAAATGTAGTTGTTTATTTAGTTTCGAACATGTAACCCCGCATGATGTAGTTAATGTTTTTAACACACTTAAGTCTAAAAACACCGGTGATTACTGGGGCATCTCCATTAAACTTTTGAGTAATATAATAGACATCGTAGCCCCCTCTAGCTATTACTTCTAATAAATTTGTTGATTTAGGAATTTTTCCTGACCTCATGAAGAGTAGTAAAGTCATACCTTTATTTAAATCAGGTAATAAAAACGACGTTGGCAATTTTAGGCCTATTTCCATCTTAACTGCATTTAGCAAAATATTTGAAAAATGAATACTCAAGCCGTTGCCAAGTTTAAATAGCCTTTTTTTTTTTTGTTTCGGTGTGACAAATCCTCATGGATGTCCGCCGCCCTGGGGCGGGCGGCGGGGTCTGTCAGACTCTTACTGACTAAAAACCACCCCGGTGTTCCCTCTCTCACCTACGCCGGGGAGCGCGGGAACGAACGATACTTCCGCAACCCCCGGCTGGTGCTGGCCTGCACCTGCGGGCCTCCTCGTGTCAGGGGGGGGGGGGGGGGGGAGTGAGGTGTAAAACTCCCCCCGCGACGTATAAGAGGGGCGCGCGTGGAACACTACGCGCCGCTGCCTTGGGTCCTGATGTGTGGGGGCCGACGGACGTCCCCAAGTCCGTCGCCCCTGGACCCATTTAGGGGGGCTGGAAGAGGGCGTTATCTGCCCTCCGCCGACGCCCGGTGCGCCTGCTGCGGGCTGGGTGAGGGGACGAGATCTCCATCTCCCTTTCCGCAGCCTCCTTCTGCGAGACGACTGTTTCGCAGAAGGAAACCACCGCGTCCCAGGACTCTTTGCTGCCGACCATAGACTCGACCACGGCCGGCAGCGATAGGTCACTGCCTACTCCTGAGATGAGGGCACGGCGCGGCTCCTCCCAAGCGGCACACTCTGCCAGCGTATGCCGCGCCGTGTCCTCCCGGCAGTTGACGCAGTAGTGACACCGGGCGTCCGGCTCCTAAACACAGGTACAGTGAGCACTCAGAAGTCCTTAACCTGTTAACCGTGCGGGACGTATAAATACGTCAAACTTAAACAGTAGCGTGTACGCAATTCCCCGGTTAACAGGTTAAGCACGCTAAAGCTCACATTGCCATGAAGAGTACGAGCGCGATACAGTCAGTGCGTGTGCGAGTGATGTCTGAACATTCCCCAGATAACACACACTAATGAACTGTCGTCGTAATAGACGAAATAGCATGATAGTTATTTCTGTTGCATTTACAATACGCGTCTGTTCTTATTCTTACCATACCATTGCTAAAATTCGCAACCATCTAATATGTGCTGCTAGCTATTGGCGCTAAGCAACAGGTTCACGATTAATGAGGTCTGAGTTCGAAACGGAATTATTATTGTTAGGCGTTTTTTTTGTTTCTTTGAAACCATAATAATGTTAAGTAAAAACTTGTTAGGTTTATGTTTACATATTTATAATGTATTCATGCTTATTATCATTTTTATAAGAAGCAAATATTAGTTATTGTATTATTATTTAAGTATTTATGTGATATTTAATTTATTTTTTCGGTTTTGGAAGGTGGAACTAAAATAGTCGTGCTAAATCATAACAAAAATGTTTATTCGTTTTATTTATTTATAAAATTAACAATTTTGATGACAATAATTGTGACGTCACATTCCTACTTAGATAAAAGAAGTTCTCTTGTAACCGTTCATAAGATTTTTTGTTGTATACGCACTTAGTCAATTCATAATAACATAACAAGGAAAGGATGTTCTAATAACACAAATATAATTGTTGATACCCACTTATTAGAGGTATCGGTATTCAGTAAAGTTTATTGAAAAGTAATATATGATTTAGACTTTATAAACATGTTTTTTTTTTAATGTAACGTCACAATAAATGTATTGAGGTAATAGTTTAATTTTTCATTTTCTTGACGAAAAGAAGATTGAAACTAAACCTCAATTGTTTAAGGTCATTAAATAATTACGGATATGCTAATATTACTAAATATTTAGTTACACGGTCTAATTATAAAAACCAGAACATTTAGATATTCCACCTGACTCGTAAAAACGTATTAGGGCATACGTTTTTATCACACCAGCGAGTGTTATCCTTGCGCCATAAATGAAGCCTACCCTTATGACTGGATTTAAATGTCTTTTGATATGAAAATATATTATGGTAGTATTCCCGTCAAAATCTCAATAATCCCGTGTGAAACGTATATCGTTCTTGTTTATGTCGTTCTGTCAACAAGGGCTTCTTAGCTGGTCTTCTGTGCAAGCCTTCAGCGTGGAGAGCACGGAGAAGTTTGCGATGAGGTGTCGAATAGTTCAGCAAAGTGTCTCGTTGGTGTGAATCCATTAAATTCATGCTCGCCCACCATATGTCGTGGCTGTGCCTCGCTAATAAGCGCCGGCCTTCCACTTCGGCCTTTCTCTTCCTCGTATCTTTTGATCCAGAGACTTACAGTATTCCTCTAAAACAAAAAAAAGCGAAATTAGGCAGCTGTAACAAAATACTAAAGTGACTTCATTTTAATATAATTTAATCATATTTATTTAATATAATACCTATTAAAATATTACAACTTTGCATTTATAAATCCAATAATAAAACTAATTATTTATCTTTGGCCTCATGATGGACTTAAAAATCAATAAAAAGAAACATCCATTGTCAACAAATAATAGTGCTCGTGGTCGGCGAGCAACGCGGCGAGCGAGGGGGCACCGAAGTGCGGGAGAGAGGCATGCACATCTATGAAATAGGTAACCGGGACGCAACCGACATTGAATATTTTGACTTTTTTCATAGCACATTTTTTGTTTCAGTTAAAAAGCTCCTTTCAGAACTACTTATAAATTACTTTATTCAACCTTTATTATTTAATTTTTATAGTATTCTCACACTTTTTTTTTAATAAGTATTTATCAAAACTTTATAATATTGCTTTATGTACACTGTGTTTTCTTATTTTCTCTGATTTGCACAAGACTTTTGATAAAACACAATGTTTTAGACAATGTGACAATCACATTGTCACATGCAACAATCATCACTGGCCCCGCGGCCGGACAGCTCGGTCACATTCCGCGGCTCGCAATGATACCGACGGATTTGCCTATATCTTTTAAAAGGTTACAGTTTCCTGTAAAGATATCGTTTGCCCTTACAATAAATAAATCCCAGGGACAAACTTTCTCGATGGTTGGCATCGACCTAAGAAAAGAGTGCTTTTCTAATGGGCAATTATATGTTGCCCTTTCTCGATTAGGATCTCCTGAAAAACAATATGTTTTGTTGCCACCTACGAAAACCACTGCTAACATAGTGTACAGTGAAGCTTTAAGGTAAAAATTGCAAAATAAAATAGTGAAAACATATAAAATTAAATAAAGCCTTAAAATGAAAATGTAAGTACCTACATACAAAAAATGTAAATAAAGAAATGTAAAAAAATAACATAAGTAAAAAAAATATATATATTATAATACATAAAACAACAAAAAAAAAAACGACGGGTTGCACTCCGGGAGTGCCGGCAGAAGTGAAAACTTATTAACGTGCATTTTTTATATTTTGGAATGGTTAAAATGATTCCCATTTTGCACGAATTGCTTTAATTATCAGTATAAAAGTACTATCATTTATGTCGTAGAATACAATATTTATTTATTGCGCTATCTTGCACAAACATGACAATTTATATTACATTAAAAAGTTTATCTCTCAGAAAAATCAACTTCCATCCATAATTTCGACGACTTTTTCACCATCATTATTACCAGAACCATTATTTTATTAATTTTTTAATTTTTTCACGTCCACCGGAGGTGTGCCATATGTTCCACCAGTTATCTGTAGTTCCCAAATTGCAGATTTATTGTCGAGAGATGTACCTTCAAGTCTATCAATACATTCTAACTACAATTCTAATTAATTCATTCATTTAAGTTAAGTTTGTTTCTGTAACATAAACACACACGAACATTCGCGCAAGCACCCTGCCCCACCTAAACTAAACAACAGGCGCAGGCATACATTTTCGCCGCGCCGTAGAAAGAGAGGGGGATACTTCCTCGCCTACGCCGCGCCGCCGGCTGTCTACTCACCATCCACCATCCAGTCTTACGAATTTTCGATCAGGGTCACGTGTCCTGACGCGAGTTTTACATTTTTTACCCGTTACAAAAAAAGTGTACAACGCCGCTAAAGAAGTTTTCACTTCAAAAAATTGAAAATATATTAAAAAAAAAACTTAGGAAATACAAATCGGTATCTATACGGATAAAAATGTAAAACGTTGTAAAAAATATAAACAATAAAATGTTATGTTGCTATTTCGACGACAGTGAAAATCAGCGTAAAGATTGAAGTCTTTGTTTTTAATTTTGAAGATTTGTACAAATTGAGTCACGGATGTTTTAATTAGCATAATTTGAAGTGATTGTAAGTATTTATTGGGTTGGCTAATAAGTAATGAGCGACATACAACTATTTTATTTGTATTTATTTATTTAATTAATAATTGTTAATTATTAATAATACATTCACCGTCGTTTTCTACTACCATTCGCCATCGATCTGGCAAAGAGTGAATGGCGTCCGCATAGAACTTCGTTGGTTTTAAATTGAAGAAATCATCTATGTATTGTTTCAAGTGTGGTTCATCGTCAAAGCTTTTTTCCCGTAAATTATTACTAAGTGATCGGGACAAGCTGAAATCAGTTGGTGCTAAGTCCGGCGAATATGGAGGGTGGGTTATTATTTCCCAATTAAGCTCCAATAGTTTTGGCCTGGTGAGTACCAGGCCAAAAGAAAAAAAAATATTAAAAATATAAAAATAAAAACAAAATATTAGAAAAAAAAAATATTTTTCCTGCACGAAAATGCCCGTCCGCATATTGCTAAGAGTTTAGCAATATGCGGCCGGGCATTGTCGTGCAGGAAAAATATTTTGTCGTGTTGTGGACGTTTGCGATGGATGTTAAGCTTCAGTTTTTTGATTTGATCACAATATACTGTTCTGTAATCGTAGTATTAGTAGGAAGGAATTCCCACCTTATTACTCCATGTATATCCCACCAGACAGAAAGCATTACCTTGCGAGGATGAAGATCACCTTTTGACGTTGGTTTTCCCTGTTCTTTACATCCCAGCCACTGGCGCTTGCGTGTGTGATTAACATAGAGAACCCACTTTTCATCTCCAGTGATAAGATGATCTAACCAATTAAACGTGCGGCAGGAAGATAAAAGTTGTACACAAATCTCGGCTCGGTAGGTCAGCTGATCTTTACTTAATTGATGGGGTACCCAAACACTATATTTGTAAGTCCCCAAACCATGTAAATGATTGTCTATGGTGCCATGAGAGCACTCGAGCTGAACAGCCAAATCACGTGTAGTTCTTCGAGGATCTTCTTCGATTAATAGTTTTAATTTATCGATATCTATTTCCACGGGGCGCCCAGACCTTGGTTAAATGATAATGATAAATAAATGATAAATGATTTATTTTCTGTAAGTAGGTTTGTACAAACACTTTTACATGTCAATCATATTTTTTAAACTAGATGAGGTCGGCGTTTCCTATCTGACTACTCTGAGAAGAAAGGCCGAAACAAACTCAGAGGTCACAGTCTCTTTTAAAGTCCAGACATAATCTTGGTCAGAATAGAATAGAATAGAATACTCTTTATTATGTACACCATATAGATTACAGACATAAATATAGAAATTTTACAGAGGGTGACACAATGGGCGGTCTTATCGCTAAGAGCGGTCAGATCATGTGAAGACCATGCAGATTGGTGTCTGAAATGGTCTTTTGAGTAAAGAACCACACAGATTGAGCGGACCTGTCCAGTCAGTGCACGCATTTGTCAAAAATTGTGTAGCTCAACTCAGAACTTGAGGAGCCTTACGATTCGACGAACAATACCAATGAAAGGACATTTGGGTAGGCCGCATAAATTACTCAAACTGCCAGACCATGATTAAAACTAACTAAGAAGGAAAAAAGAAAAAAGAAATGACCCACATAGTCTTCACACTCACAATAATAATAATAAAAAATAAGATACTATACAAAGTAAATATCCATGTCATTGTTTATATAAAATTCATCAATGTCAATGTGTATATAAAAATCCGGACATCATCTTTGATCTTTGAGGACCATGTAGATTGGTGTCTGAAGTGGTATTTTGAGGGAAGAACCACACAGATTGAGTGGACCTGTGCAGTCAGTGCACGCATTCGTCAGTAACCGTGCAGCTCAACTCAGAACTTAAGGAGCTCAACGATTCGACGAGCAATACCAAGGACAGAACATTTGTGTAGACCGCATAAACCACTCAAACTGCCAGACCATGATTAAAACGGAAACAATGACCCACATAGTCCTCACATTCACAATAATTAAAATAATATAAGACTTTAAACAGTAAATGTTCATGTCATGTCATAAATAGATATTTAGAAAGAAAAAAAATAACAAAAGTGTAAATCAGCAAAATAAAAAATAAACAACATTCACTGTCTAGACCTATTGGAGCAGCTCAATCCCAAGCGTTTTTGTCCTCAATATAGTCTTTTACAGTATAATAGGCTTTCTGGCATAGTTTTAGCTTTATAAAAGATTTGAATTTATTAATGCTTAGTTCTTGAATGTGGCTAGGAAGTTTATTATAAAAACGTATACATTGGCATCTAAACGAGCCACCTATTTTCTTGAGCCTTGTTGTAGGAACAACAAATTTATGTTTGTTCCTAGTATTTATATTATGGATATCACTGTATTTCTTAAACAGATTAATATTTTTATGTGCATACAAAAGATTATCATAAATGTACTGAGAAGGCACAGTCATTATATTAATCTCTTTAAATTTGTCTCTGAGGGAGTGTCTGGGACTTAATTTATAAATGGAACGAATTGCCCTTTTTTTGTAAAATAAAAATTATCTGAATTTCGGCGGCATTTCCCCACAACAGAATACCGTATGACATCACACTATGAAAATAACTAAAGTAAACTAAACGGGCTGTCTCTAAATCAGTTAAGTCACGAATTTTCCTAACGGCGTATGCTGCAGAGCTAAGCTTTTTTGACAATTTATCTATATGGGGGCCCCATTGAAGCTTGGCATCCAAAGTTATGCCTAAGAATACTGTGGTATTTTCGGGTTTTAACTCTTCACCCTTTATGAGAACACTAGTTTCTACTTGTCTAACATTTGGTATCGTAAACTTAATACATTTGGTTTTTTTTTCGTTAAGAAGTAAATTATTAACATTAAACAAGTTAACTACTTTTGCGAGGGCACTATTTATACTGTCAGTAACCAGCTGTTGACGTTTGAGTTTAAATAAAAGTGAAGTGTCATGTCATGGTTGATCGGTTAAGGAAAAATCGTTATTGCGGAACCGTTGGAACCAGCGCGTTGCTCGTGAGCTATCCTTTGACATATATTACGTGCAGCTTCTGCAGCAGAATGCCCAGATTGAAACTCATATAATAAACAATGTCATACGTGGGTTTTAATATCACTCATTTCTTTGTGAACTTTAACGCACTAACAGCCAAACTATCAATAACGCGCATGAGCGGGACTCGCTCTTTATATACCCTCTGCTACAGAACGTTCTCGAACCTTTCCGAAAATTCTAGAAATTATAAACTAAAACGCTCATTACTTATTAGCCAACCCTATAATTTTATTCTGCGTTTATCCCAAAATTTTTAAAAAATAAATGTCCACCCGTGCGAAGCCGGGGCGGGTCGCTAGTGGTTCATATTTTCGTTAAAACCTATTTTAGTTGCTTCCAAGTTCAGAGTTTATTTACCAACCTGTCCATTAATGAAGCTTAAAAAGCAAATGTATTTAATAATAATAATAATAATATTCCACAACTTTCACACAACGCCATCTAGTCCCAAACTAAGATAAACATACATATATATTTCTAAATACATACATATTATAGATAAATTACACCCAGACAAAGAACAAATGATCGTGATTTATCTGTACTTAATGTATAAAGAAATAAAATTTGTAAAAAAAAAAAAATCAAGTGTTTTATAATAGTACTATGATAAGTTCTCCCAAACCTACTCTTTACCTGCATCGTTAAGTTCAGTGGAGCTATGTACTAATGATCTACTTATAACTGTGTTTGTTATCGATATACCTAACTGAATACGCCCGGCTAAGCTGCACGTGTTACGTTGCTTGAATGTACAGACGCCAGCACATCAAGCTACTACAATCTGTCAGATTTCTTTAATAGATTTTCAACTTTATCGCTATAGCATAAGGTCCAAAGTTGATTGGGAAAATCTGACAGTTTCGGGTAGCTTGATGTGCTGGCGTCTGTACATACAATATTTACTTATTGAACATAAGAAAGATACAGGTTGTTCTGCTATTTTTTCATGTGTTTATTTGTTTAAGGTTTTAGAGGAAGGTTTCTAAGAGTTTGTATTTAAACTTATTATTGTTAAGTTTACGCATAAGTCTTTCTATTGGTACATTGTCTGAGTTTATTTTTTTGTTAAGTGTAGTTAAAGAACTATGTTCTTTGGCGGGCGGAATGTCCAAATAGATTAGCGTTGTGTATTGTGAGCCTATATACAACGTGTAACGTTAAATGCGCAAAACCTCAGACACCCCAACTGATTTTTAATTCAATTGACCTATTTCAGACACAAAATAACTCATAAAAAAAAATGTAAAGGTTTTATGTGCTGTTTTAGTTTTACTGGCCATTCTGATCGTTTCTTGCGTCTGCGACGACGCTTTATGGAGGGAGGAGTCGTCACCGGGCCACTGCGCCGCGCTGACATTGGCTTGCTTGACCTATGTATTAATCAATAGACACGGCAACGTTTATAATGAATTTTTTTTGAAAAATGTGACCTATATTAAAAAGTAGTTCAATTAATTCTGCTCGTTATTCTGATCAAACTATTTTCAGCTTGAATATATTGAACGTTACATGTTGTATACATTAAGTATTAACTAACTAAACATACAGTCCACTACAAAACAGTTCCAAATAAACCGGCATCATGACCACACGTTGTTTTCTTTAAAAAAATCACGGCAACAAAAGTCAACCTTCTACTATGAACAATAAGTACGAATCCAACTAGAGTGAACACAAGGGTACGTAACTGAAATAATCGCAACATTTAAAAGTTCGCTAGGATTTAGTAGCTAACTGCTAGCGACCCGCCCCTGCTTCGCACGGATGCAATGGAGGTGGTGGTGTCTGGTGTGGCTACGAGTTCAGACATAGAGATCTCTTTGCTATTAAACAGCTCCTGTTAAGTTGTTGTTGTTGTTTAGTAAGTTCTTGATTGTTAATGTATTAAACACATAAACATTCCGAAATAAACTCTCTATATTATATACAACATTATTTTTAGTATATTGCAAACCCAGCCGGTCGATTTTGTAAAAATCTCACCGTGATAACTCGGGTGAAGTGAGCTTAAAGTGAGCAGCCAGTCGATTATGTAAAAATCTCTCCGTGAAAACTTGCGTCAAGTGAGCTGTCAGTGTCATTCCACTGATGCTAGGGATTGACCAAGCAAACATTCACTATTTTTATGCTAATTCTTTTGATAATTTTTATATAATTACCATAAATTACCGTATATACTTATATGCATATGAAAGTACTAATACGAGTAAACGTATTATATCTATACAGACGCTATAAAACGTCCATTAGTAAGAGGGTTAGTAAAAAGCTGTTACTTTGGAATTACAAACAGACACTTCAATTTTATTTAATAGTAGTATAGTATAGACTATAGATGTTTAGATACAGATACCTACCCATAACGCTCCAAGGTTCTTTTGGCGCGGCAAAAATCGGAATGGAAATGACACCGCCATATTGTTTTTAATTAAAATTTTTGTGATTTGACAAATGTTTACCATCAATTCCTCCTTTTCAATGCAAGGACCAAAGTAATTAATAGTACATACTAATTCCATGTGTCAATGTCATTCAGGCGCCAAAAAATCCTTGTGGCACTCTGGGTACAGCTATAAAGGTGAAGAAAGACGAAACAGTACCAGACGGCGAGAGAAGCGGCTTGTCACCCTCAGTCTGTACTTTAAGATAGATTGGAGAGTAATTGATTCTCGTTATACGCGCTAGAGCTAGTGCAGCGACGCCGGCGCCAGGCGTGCTAGCGGCGTGCCCTCCGCGCGCGCCTCGCGTCATCCGGCGAGATGGCGCCCCACTGCACACACGAGCACACGTCACCAAAGCCCACAGATACTCAAGCTAGTGCAGTTTACGGTCATCGATCTAAAAATATAAAAATATAAGAAAAACACTTTGAATCAATACAAAATACAGAGAAACAAGGATCTTTTGGCGCTCAAATGAGGGGGGCGCTGTTTGTAATCATTTTGTGAAATACATTGTCACTGGTCCTAGAGTCTAGGACCTAAGTACAAGACGATTCGCAGGTTTAGTGTTGATTCCAAGATGGCCTCGCGCCAAAAGTTCCTTGTACAGATGTAGGAGGCACTACATGTCGTCGTTATTAACATTTCTCTTTCACTAATGAAATATTCATACACAAATATGGTATTTAGCAGGCGCTCAGCGGACGTCGGACATTTTGACCGCGAATGGCCGTGAGAAAGATCCCGGCAAGCATCGGCGGCGCGGTCGTTGTGTCCTCCGGGTGCATTATTATATAGAGTTCCATACGTTCATCGTCGCAGACAAATGATCCGTCGTCTGCTCAACGCCTTAGATTCGCTGCTGCAGGGCACCTGTTCGGAGAGTGGGTACCGAGCAAGCGCGCGGTACAGGCACGCCAGGTACAGCAGGTTGAGCACGCCGAGCGCGCGCAGAGCTGTCTCGAAGCCCACGCTCCACGACACCGCGCCGCCCACCACCGGACCTGCCACAGCCACACAACTTGCCTCCAGTAGGGTCAAAAGTAAACACTGGCTCTCTACTGTCAAAAATAATAAATTAATTTATTTCTATACTTTTAAGATGTTACATCTTCTCATCATCATCATCATCTTGGAGGGGCTTGTGGCTAAGTAATAACAGCCGCACGAGTCAATCCTTTTTTTTTTTTGTTTCGGTGTGACAAATCCTCATGGATGTCCGCCGCCCTGGGGCGGGCGGCGGGGTCTGTCAGACTCTTACTGACTAAAAACCACCCCGGTGTTCCCTCTCTCACCTACGCCGGGGAGCGCGGGAACGAACGATACTTCCGCAACCCCCGGCTGGTGCTGGCCTGCACCTGCGGGCCTCCTCGTGTCAGGGGGGGGGGGGGGGGGAGTGAGGTGTAAAACTCCCCCCGCGACGTATAAGAGGGGCGCGCGTGGAACACTACGCGTCGCTGCCTTGGGTCCTGATGTGTGGGGGCCGACGGACGTCCCCAAGTCCGTCGCCCCTGGACCCATTTAGGGGGGCTGGAAGAGGGCGTTATCTGCCCTCCGCCGACGCCCGGTGCGCCTGCTGCGGGCTGGGTGAGGGGACGAGATCTCCATCTCCCTTTCCGCAGCCTCCTTCTGCGAGACGACTGTTTCGCAGAAGGAAACCACCGCGTCCCAGGACTCTTTGCTGCCGACCATAGACTCGACCACGGCCGGCAGCGATAGGTCACTGCCTACTCCTGAGATGAGGGCACGGCGCGGCTCCTCCCAAGCGGCACACTCTGCCAGCGTATGCCGCGCCGTGTCCTCCCGGCAGTTGACGCAGTAGTGACACCGGGCGTCCGGCTCCTAAACACAGGTACAGTGAGCACTCAGAAGTCCTTAACCTGTTAACCGTGCGGGACGTATAAATACGTCAAACTTAAACAGTAGCGTGTACGCAATTCCCCGGTTAACAGGTTAAGCACGCTAAAGCTCACATTGCCATGAAGAGTACGAGCGCGATACAGTCAGTGCGTGTGCGAGTGATGTCTGAACATTCCCCAGATAACACACACTAATGAACTGTCGTCGTAATAGACGAAATAGCATGATAGTTATTTCTGTTGCATTTACAATACGCGTCTGTTCTTATTCTTACCATACCATTGCTAAAATTCGCAACCATCTAATATGTGCTGCTAGCTATTGGCGCTAAGCAACAGGTTCACGATTAATGAGGTCTGAGTTCGAAACGGAATTATTATTGTTAGGCGTTTTTTTTGTTTCTTTGAAACCATAATAATGTTAAGTAAAAACTTGTTAGGTTTATGTTTACATATTTATAATGTATTCATGCTTATTATCATTTTTATAAGAAGCAAATATTAGTTATTGTATTATTATTTAAGTATTTATGTGATATTTAATTTTTTTTTCGGTTTTGGAAGGTGGAACTAAAATAGTCGTGCTAAATCATAACAAAAATGTTTATTCGTTTTATTTATTTATAAAATTAACAATTTTGATGACAATAATTGTGACGTCACATTCCTACTTAGATAAAAGAAGTTCTCTTGTAACCGTTCATAAGATTTTTTGTTGTATACGCACTTAGTCAATTCATAATAACATAACAAGGAAAGGATGTTCTAATAACACAAATATAATTGTTGATACCCACTTATTAGAGGTATCGGTATTCAGTAAAGTTTATTGAAAAGTAATATATGATTTAGACTTTATAAACATGTTTTTTTTTTAATGTAACGTCACAATAAATGTATTGAGGTAATAGTTTAATTTTTCATTTTCTTGACGAAAAGAAGATTGAAACTAAACCTCAATTGTTTAAGGTCATTAAATAATTACGGATATGCTAATATTACTAAATATTTAGTTACACGGTCTAATTATAAAAACCAGAACATTTAGATATTCCACCTGACTCGTAAAAACGTATTAGGGCATACGTTTTTATCACACCAGCGAGTGTTATCCTTGCGCCATAAATGAAGCCTACCCTTATGACTGGATTTAAATGTCTTTTGATATGAAAATATATTATGGTAGTATTCCCGTCAAAATCTCAATAATCCCGTGTGAAACGTATATCGTTCTTGTTTATGTCGTTCTGTCAACAAGGGCTTCTTAGCTGGTCTTCTGTGCAAGCCTTCAGCGTGGAGAGCACGGAGAAGTTTGCGATGAGGTGTCGAATAGTTCAGCAAAGTGTCTCGTTGGTGTGAATCCATTAAATTCATGCTCGCCCACCATATGTCGTGGCTGTGCCTCGCTAATAAGCGCCGGCCTTCCACTTCGGCCTTTCTCTTCCTCGTATCTTTTGATCCAGAGACTTACAGTATTCCTCTAAAACAAAAAAAAGCGAAATTAGGCAGCTGTAACAAAATACTAAAGTGACTTCATTTTAATATAATTTAATCATATTTATTTAATATAATACCTATTAAAATATTACAACTTTGCATTTATAAATCCAATAATAAAACTAATTATTTATCTTTGGCCTCATGATGGACTTAAAAATCAATAAAAAGAAACATCCATTGTCAACAAATAATAGTGCTCGTGGTCGGCGAGCAACGCGGCGAGCGAGGGGGCACCGAAGTGCGGGAGAGAGGCATGCACATCTATGAAATAGGTAACCGGGACGCAACCGACATTGAATATTTTGACTTTTTTCATAGCACATTTTTTGTTTCAGTTAAAAAGCTCCTTTCAGAACTACTTATAAATTACTTTATTCAACCTTTATTATTTAATTTTTATAGTATTCTCACACTTTTTTTTTAATAAGTATTTATCAAAACTTTATAATATTGCTTTATGTACACTGTGTTTTCTTATTTTCTCTGATTTGCACAAGACTTTTGATAAAACACAATGTTTTAGACAATGTGACAATCACATTGTCACATGCAACAATCATCACTGGCCCCGCGGCCGGACAGCTCGGTCACATTCCGCGGCTCGCAATGATACCGACGGATTTGCCTATATCTTTTAAAAGGTTACAGTTTCCTGTAAAGATATCGTTTGCCCTTACAATAAATAAATCCCAGGGACAAACTTTCTCGATGGTTGGCATCGACCTAAGAAAAGAGTGCTTTTCTAATGGGCAATTATATGTTGCCCTTTCTCGATTAGGATCTCCTGAAAAACAATATGTTTTGTTGCCACCTACGAAAACCACTGCTAACATAGTGTACAGTGAAGCTTTAAGGTAAAAATTGCAAAATAAAATAGTGAAAACATATAAAATTAAATAAAGCCTTAAAATGAAAATGTAAGTACCTACATACAAAAAATGTAAATAAAGAAATGTAAAAAAATAACATAAGTAAAAAAAATATATATATTATAATACATAAAACAACAAAAAAAAAAACGACGGGTTGCACTCCGGGAGTGCCGGCAGAAGTGAAAACTTATTAACGTGCATTTTTTATATTTTGGAATGGTTAAAATGATTCCCATTTTGCACGAATTGCTTTAATTATCAGTATAAAAGTACTATCATTTATGTCGTAGAATACAATATTTATTTATTGCGCTATCTTGCACAAACATGACAATTTATATTACATTAAAAAGTTTATCTCTCAGAAAAATCAACTTCCATCCATAATTTCGACGACTTTTTCACCATCATTATTACCAGAACCATTATTTTATTAATTTTTTAATTTTTTCACGTCCACCGGAGGTGTGCCATATGTTCCACCAGTTATCTGTAGTTCCCAAATTGCAGATTTATTGTCGAGAGATGTACCTTCAAGTCTATCAATACATTCTAACTACAATTCTAATTAATTCATTCATTTAAGTTAAGTTTGTTTCTGTAACATAAACACACGAACATTCGCGCAAGCACCCTGCCCCACCTAAACTAAACAACAGGCGCAGGCATACATTTTCGCCGCGCCGTAGAAAGAGAGGGGGATACTTCCTCGCCTACGCCGCGCCGCCGGCTGTCTACTCACCATCCGTCTTACGAATTTTCGATCAGGGTCACGTGTCCTGACGCGAGTTTTACATTTTTTACCCGTTACAAAAAAAGTGTACAACGCCGCTAAAGAAGTTTTCACTTCAAAAAATTGAAAATATATTAAAAAAAAAACTTAGGAAATACAAATCGGTATCTATACGGATAAAAATGTAAAACGTTGTAAAAAATATAAACAATAAAATGTTATGTTGCTATTTCGACGACAATGAAAATCAGCGTAAAGATTGAAGTCTTTGTTTTTAATTTTGAAGATTTGTACAAATTGAGTCACGGATGTTTTAATTAGCATAATTTGAAGTGATTGTAAGTATTTATTGGGTTGGCTAATAAGTAATGAGCGACATACAACTATTTTATTTGTATTTATTTATTTAATTAATAATTGTTAATTATTAATAATACATTCACCGTCGTTTTCTACTACCATTCGCCATCGATCTGGCAAAGAGTGAATGGCGTCCGCATAGAACTTCGTTGGTTTTAAATTGAAGAAATCATCTATGTATTGTTTCAAGTGTGGTTCATCGTCAAAGCTTTTTTCCCGTAAATTATTACTAAGTGATCGGGACAAGCTGAAATCAGTTGGTGCTAAGTCCGGCGAATATGGAGGGTGGGTTATTATTTCCCAATTAAGCTCCAATAGTTTTGGCCTGGTGAGTACCAGGCCAAAAGAAAAAAAAATATTAAAAATATAAAAATAAAAAAAAAATATTAGAAAAAAAAAAAATTTTTCCTGCACGAAAATGCCCGTCCGCATATTGCTAAGAGTTTAGCAATATGCGGCCGGGCATTGTCGTGCAGGAAAAATATTTTGTCGTGTTGTGGACGTTTGCGATGGATGTCAAGCTTCAGTTTTTTGATTTGATCACAATATACTGTTCTGTAATCGTAGTATTAGTAGGAAGGAATTCCCACCTTATTACTCCATGTATATCCCACCAGACAGAAAGCATTACCTTGCGAGGATGAAGATCACCTTTTGACGTTGGTTTTCCCTGTTCTTTACATCCCAGCCACTGGCGCTTGCGTGTGTGATTAACATAGAGAACCCACTTTTCATCTCCAGTGATAAGATGATCTAACCAATTAAACGTGCGGCAGGAAGATAAAAGTTGTACACAAATCTCGGCTCGGTAGGTCAGCTGATCTTTACTTAATTGATGGGGTACCCAAACACTATATTTGTAAGTCCCCAAACCATGTAAATGATTGTCTATGGTGCCATGAGAGCACTCGAGCTGAACAGCCAAATCACGTGTAGTTCTTCGAGGATCTTCTTCGATTAATAGTTTTAATTTATCGATATCTATTTCCACGGGGCGCCCAGACCTTGGTTAAATGATAATGATAAATAAATGATAAATGATTTATTTTCTGTAAGTAGGTTTGTACAAACACTTTTACATGTCAATCATATTTTTTAAACTAGATGAGGTCGGCGTTTCCTATCTGACTACTCTGAGAAGAAAGGCCGAAACAAACTCAGAGGTCACAGTCTCTTTTAAAGTCCAGACATAATCTTGGTCAGAATAGAATAGAATAGAATACTCTTTATTATGTACACCATATAGATTACAGACATAAATATAGAAATTTTACAGAGGGTGACACAATGGGCGGTCTTATCGCTAAGAGCGGTCAGATCATGTGAAGACCATGCAGATTGGTGTCTGAAATGGTCTTTTGAGTAAAGAACCACACAGATTGAGCGGACCTGTCCAGTCAGTGCACGCATTTGTCAAAAATTGTGTAGCTCAACTCAGAACTTGAGGAGCCTTACGATTCGACGAACAATACCAATGAAAGGACATTTGGGTAGGCCGCATAAATTACTCAAACTGCCAGACCATGATTAAAACTAACTAAGAAGGAAAAAAGAAAAAAGAAATGACCCACATAGTCTTCACACTCACAATAATAATAATAAAAAATAAGATACTATACAAAGTAAATATCCATGTCATTGTTTATATAAAATTCATCAATGTCAATGTGTATATAAAAATCCGGACATCATCTTTGATCTTTGAGGACCATGTAGATTGGTGTCTGAAGTGGTATTTTGAGGGAAGAACCACACAGATTGAGTGGACCTGTGCAGTCAGTGCACGCATTCGTCAGTAACCGTGCAGCTCAACTCAGAACTTAAGGAGCTCAACGATTCGACGAGCAATACCAAGGACAGAACATTTGTGTAGACCGCATAAACCACTCAAACTGCCAGACCATGATTAAAACGGAAACAATGACCCACATAGTCCTCACATTCACAATAATTAAAATAATATAAGACTTTAAACAGTAAATGTTCATGTCATGTCATAAATAGATATTTAGAAAGAAAAAAAATAACAAAAGTGTAAATCAGCAAAATAAAAAATAAACAACATTCACTGTCTAGACCTATTGGAGCAGCTCAATCCCAAGCGTTTTTGTCCTCAATATAGTCTTTTACAGTATAATAGGCTTTCTGGCATAGTTTTAGCTTTATAAAAGATTTGAATTTATTAATGCTTAGTTCTTGAATGTGGCTAGGAAGTTTATTATAAAAACGTATACATTGGCATCTAAACGAGCCACCTATTTTCTTGAGCCTTGTTGTAGGAACAACAAATTTATGTTTGTTCCTAGTATTTATATTATGGATATCACTGTATTTCTTAAACAGATTAATATTTTTATGTGCATACAAAAGATTATCATAAATGTACTGAGAAGGCACAGTCATTATATTAATCTCTTTAAATTTGTCTCTGAGGGAGTGTCTGGGACTTAATTTATAAATGGAACGAATTGCCCTTTTTTTGTAAAATAAAAATTATCTGAATTTCGGCGGCATTTCCCCACAACAGAATACCGTATGACATCACACTATGAAAATAACTAAAGTAAACTAAACGGGCTGTCTCTAAATCAGTTAAGTCACGAATTTTCCTAACGGCGTATGCTGCAGAGCTAAGCTTTTTTGACAATTTATCTATATGGGGGCCCCATTGAAGCTTGGCATCCAAAGTTATGCCTAAGAATACTGTGGTATTTTCGGGTTTTAACTCTTCACCCTTTATGAGAACACTAGTTTCTACTTGTCTAACATTTGGTATCGTAAACTTAATACATTTGGTTTTTTTTTCGTTAAGAAGTAAATTATTAACATTAAACCAGTTAACTACTTTTGCGAGGGCACTATTTATACTGTCAGTAACCAGCTGTTGACGTTTGAGTTTAAATAAAAGTGAAGTGTCATGTCATGGTTGATCGGTTAAGGAAAAATCGTTATTGCGGAACCGTTGGAACCAGCGCGTTGCTCGTGAGCTATCCTTTGACATATATTACGTGTAGCTTCTGCAGCAGAATGCCCAGATTGAAACTCATATAATAAACAATGTCGTACGTGGGTTTTAATATCACTCATTTCTTTGTGAACTTTAACGCACTAACAGCCAAACTATCAATAACGCGCATGAGCGGGACTCGCTCTTTATATACCCTCTGCTACAGAACGTTCTCGAACCTTTCCGAAAATTCTAGAAATTATAAACTAAAACGCTCATTACTTATTAGCCAACCCTATAATTTTATTCTGCGTTTATCCCAAAATTTTTAAAAAATAAATGTCCACCCGTGCGAAGCCGGGGCGGGTCGCTAGTGGTTCATATTTTCGTTAAAACCTATTTTAGTTGCTTCCAAGTTCAGAGTTTATTTACCAACCTGTCCATTAATGAAGCTTAAAAAGCAAATGTATTTAATAATAATAATATTCCACAACTTTCACACAACGCCATCTAGTCCCAAACTAAGATAAACATACATATATATTTCTAAATACATACATATTATAGATAAATTACACCCAGACAAAGAACAAATGATCGTGATTTATCTGTACTTAATGTATAAAGAAATAAAATTTGTAAAAAAAAAAAAATCAAGTGTTTTATAATAGTACTATGATAAGTTCTCCCAAACCTACTCTTTACCTGCATCGTTAAGTTCAGTGGAGCTATGTACTAATGATCTACTTATAACTGTGTTTGTTATCGATATACCTAACTGAATACGCCCGGCTAAGCTGCACGTGTTACGTTGCTTGAATGTACAGACGCCAGCACATCAAGCTACTACAATCTGTCAGATTTCTTTAATAGATTTTCAACTTTATCGCTATAGCATAAGGTCCAAAGTTGATTGGGAAAATCTGACAGTTTCGGGTAGCTTGATGTGCTGGCGTCTGTACATACAATATTTA
This sequence comes from Eremobia ochroleuca, assembly GCA_949629135.1. Lineage (NCBI taxonomy): Eukaryota > Metazoa > Arthropoda > Insecta > Lepidoptera > Noctuidae > Eremobia > Eremobia ochroleuca. Next base: position 14,120 of record CATIVS010000176.1, on the reverse strand, counting down.
CTTATTGAACATAAGAAAGATACAGGTTGTTCTGCTATTTTTTCATGTGTTTATTTGTTTAAGGTTTTAGAGGAAGGTTTCTAAGAGTTTGTATTTAAACTTATTATTGTTAAGTTTACGCATAAGTCTTTCTATTGGTACATTGTCTGAGTTTATTTTTTTGTTAAGTGTAGTTAAAGAACTATGTTCTTTGGCGGGCGGAATGTCCAAATAGATTAGCGTTGTGTATTGTGAGCCTATATACAACGTGTAACGTTAAATGCGCAAAACCTCAGACACCCCAACTGATTTTTAATTCAATTGACCTATTTCAGACACAAAATAACTCATAAAAAAAAATGTAAAGGTTTTATGTGCTGTTTTAGTTTTACTGGCCATTCTGATCGTTTCTTGCGTCTGCGACGACGCTTTATGGAGGGAGGAGTCGTCACCGGGCCACTGCGCCGCGCTGACATTGGCTTGCTTGACCTATGTATTAATCAATAGACACGGCAACGTTTATAATGAATTTTTTTTGAAAAATGTGACCTATATTAAAAAGTAGTTCAATTAATTCTGCTCGTTATTCTGATCAAACTATTTTCAGCTTGAATATATTGAACGTTACATGTTGTATACATTAAGTATTAACTAACTAAACACACAGTCCACTACAAAACAGTTCCAAATAAACCGGCATCATGACCACACGTTGTTTTCTTTAAAAAAATCACGGCAACAAAAGTCAACCTTCTACTATGAACAATAAGTACGAATCCAACTAGAGTGAACACAAGGGTACGTAACTGAAATAATCGCAACATTTAAAAGTTCGCTAGGATTTAGTAGCTAACTGCTAGCGACCCGCCCCTGCTTCGCACGGATGCAATGGAGGTGGTGGTGTCTGGTGTGGCTACGAGTTCAGACATAGAGATCTCTTTGCTATTAAACAGCTCCTGTTAAGTTGTTGTTGTTGTTTAGTAAGTTCTTGATTGTTAATGTATTAAACACATAAACATTCCGAAATAAACTCTCTATATTATATACAACATTATTTTTAGTATATTGCAAACCCAGCCGGTCGATTTTGTAAAAATCTCACCGTGATAACTCGGGTGAAGTGAGCTTAAAGTGAGCAGCCAGTCGATTATGTAAAAATCTCTCCGTGAAAACTTGCGTCAAGTGAGCTGTCAGTGTCATTCCACTGATGCTAGGGATTGACCAAGCAAACATTCACTATTTTTATGCTAATTCTTTTGATAATTTTTATATAATTACCATAAATTACCGTATATACTTATATGCATATGAAAGTACTAATACGAGTAAACGTATTATATCTATACAGACGCTATAAAACGTCCATTAGTAAGAGGGTTAGTAAAAAGCTGTTACTTTGGAATTACAAACAGACACTTCAATTTTATTTAATAGTAGTATAGTATAGACTATAGATGTTTAGATACAGATACCTACCCATAACGCTCCAAGGTTCTTTTGGCGCGGCAAAAATCGGAATGGAAATGACACCGCCATATTGTTTTTAATTAAAATTTTTGTGATTTGACAAATGTTTACCATCAATTCCTCCTTTTCAATGCAAGGACCAAAGTAATTAATAGTACATACTAATTCCATGTGTCAATGTCATTCAGGCGCCAAAAAATCCTTGTGGCACTCTGGGTACAGCTATAAAGGTGAAGAAAGACGAAACAGTACCAGACGGCGAGAGAAGCGGCTTGTCACCCTCAGTCTGTACTTTAAGATAGATTGGAGAGTAATTGATTCTCGTTATACGCGCTAGAGCTAGTGCAGCGACGCCGGTGCCAGGCGTGCTAGCGGCGTGCCCTCCGCGCGCGCCTCGCTCGCGTCACTCGCGTCGTCCGGCGAGATGGCGCCCCACTGCACACACGAGCACACGTCACCAAAGCCCACAGATACTCAAGCTAGTGCAGTTTACGGTCATCGATCTAAAAATATAAAAATATAAGAAAAACACTTTGAATCAATACAAAATACAGAGAAACAAGGATCTTTTGGCGCTCAAATGAGGGGGGCGCTGTTTGTAATCATTTTGTGAAATACATTGTCACTGGTCCTAGAGTCTAGGACCTAAGTACAAGACGATTCGCAGGTTTAGTGTTGATTCCAAGATGGCCTCGCGCCAAAAGTTCCTTGTACAGATGTAGGAGGCACTACATGTCGTCGTTATTAACATTTCTCTTTCACTAATGAAATATTCATACACAAATATGGTATTTAGCAGGCGCTCAGCGGACGTCGGACATTTTGACCGCGAATGGCCGTGAGAAAGATCCCGGCAAGCATCGGCGGCGCGGTCGTTGTGTCCTCCGGGTGCATTATTATATAGAGTTCCATACGTTCATCGTCGCAGACAAATGATCCGTCGTCTGCTCAACGCCTTAGATTCGCTGCTGCAGGGCACCTGTTCGGAGAGTGGGTACCGAGCAAGCGCGCGGTACAGGCACGCCAGGTACAGCAGGTTGAGCACGCCGAGCGCGCGCAGAGCTGTCTCGAAGCCCACGCTCCACGACACCGCGCCGCCCACCACCGGACCTGCCACAGCCACACAACTTGCCTCCAGTAGGGTCAAAAGTAAACACTGGCTCTCTACTGTCAAAAATAATAAATTAATTTATTTCTATACTTTTAAGATGTTACATCTTCTCATCATCATCATCATCTTGGAGGGGCTTGTGGCTAAGTAATAACAGCCGCACGAGTCAATCCTTTTTTTTTTTTGTTTCGGTGTGACAAATCCTCATGGATGTCCGCCGCCCTGGGGCGGGCGGCGGGGTCTGTCAGACTCTTACTGACTAAAAACCACCCCGGTGTTCCCTCTCTCACCTACGCCGGGGAGCGCGGGAACGAACGATACTTCCGCAACCCCCGGCTGGTGCTGGCCTGCACCTGCGGGCCTCCTCGTGTCAGGGGGGGGGGGGGGGGAGTGAGGTGTAAAACTCCCCCCGCGACGTATAAGAGGGGCGCGCGTGGAACACTACGCGCCGCTGCCTTGGGTCCTGATGTGTGGGGGCCGACGGACGTCCCCAAGTCCGTCGCCCCTGGACCCATTTAGGGGGGCTGGAAGAGGGCGTTATCTGCCCTCCGCCGACGCCCGGTGCGCCTGCTGCGGGCTGGGTGAGGGGACGAGATCTCCATCTCCCTTTCCGCAGCCTCCTTCTGCGAGACGACTGTTTCGCAGAAGGAAACCACCGCGTCCCAGGACTCTTTGCTGCCGACCATAGACTCGACCACGGCCGGCAGCGATAGGTCACTGCCTACTCCTGAGATGAGGGCACGGCGCGGCTCCTCCCAAGCGGCACACTCTGCCAGCGTATGCCGCGCCGTGTCCTCCCGGCAGTTGACGCAGTAGTGACACCGGGCGTCCGGCTCCTAAACACAGGTACAGTGAGCACTCAGAAGTCCTTAACCTGTTAACCGTGCGGGACGTATAAATACGTCAAACTTAAACAGTAGCGTGTACGCAATTCCCCGGTTAACAGGTTAAGCACGCTAAAGCTCACATTGCCATGAAGAGTACGAGCGCGATACAGTCAGTGCGTGTGCGAGTGATGTCTGAACATTCCCCAGATAACACACACTAATGAACTGTCGTCGTAATAGACGAAATAGCATGATAGTTATTTCTGTTGCATTTACAATACGCGTCTGTTCTTATTCTTACCATACCATTGCTAAAATTCGCAACCATCTAATATGTGCTGCTAGCTATTGGCGCTAAGCAACAGGTTCACGATTAATGAGGTCTGAGTTCGAAACGGAATTATTATTGTTAGGCGTTTTTTTTGTTTCTTTGAAACCATAATAATGTTAAGTAAAAACTTGTTAGGTTTATGTTTACATATTTATAATGTATTCATGCTTATTATCATTTTTATAAGAAGCAAATATTAGTTATTGTATTATTATTTAAGTATTTATGTGATATTTAATTTATTTTTTCGGTTTTGGAAGGTGGAACTAAAATAGTCGTGCTAAATCATAACAAAAATGTTTATTCGTTTTATTTATTTATAAAATTAACAATTTTGATGACAATAATTGTGACGTCACATTCCTACTTAGATAAAAGAAGTTCTCTTGTAACCGTTCATAAGATTTTTTGTTGTATACGCACTTAGTCAATTCATAATAACATAACAAGGAAAGGATGTTCTAATAACACAAATATAATTGTTGATACCCACTTATTAGAGGTATCGGTATTCAGTAAAGTTTATTGAAAAGTAATATATGATTTAGACTTTATAAACATGTTTTTTTTTTAATGTAACGTCACAATAAATGTATTGAGGTAATAGTTTAATTTTTCATTTTCTTGACGAAAAGAAGATTGAAACTAAACCTCAATTGTTTAAGGTCATTAAATAATTACGGATATGCTAATATTACTAAATATTTAGTTACACGGTCTAATTATAAAAACCAGAACATTTAGATATTCCACCTGACTCGTAAAAACGTATTAGGGCATACGTTTTTATCACACCAGCGAGTGTTATCCTTGCGCCATAAATGAAGCCTACCCTTATGACTGGATTTAAATGTCTTTTGATATGAAAATATATTATGGTAGTATTCCCGTCAAAATCTCAATAATCCCGTGTGAAACGTATATCGTTCTTGTTTATGTCGTTCTGTCAACAAGGGCTTCTTAGCTGGTCTTCTGTGCAAGCCTTCAGCGTGGAGAGCACGGAGAAGTTTGCGATGAGGTGTCGAATAGTTCAGCAAAGTGTCTCGTTGGTGTGAATCCATTAAATTCATGCTCGCCCACCATATGTCGTGGCTGTGCCTCGCTAATAAGCGCCGGCCTTCCACTTCGGCCTTTCTCTTCCTCGTATCTTTTGATCCAGAGACTTACAGTATTCCTCTAAAACAAAAAAAAGCGAAATTAGGCAGCTGTAACAAAATACTAAAGTGACTTCATTTTAATATAATTTAATCATATTTATTTAATATAATACCTATTAAAATATTACAACTTTGCATTTATAAATCCAATAATAAAACTAATTATTTATCTTTGGCCTCATGATGGACTTAAAAATCAATAAAAAGAAACATCCATTGTCAACAAATAATAGTGCTCGTGGTCGGCGAGCAACGCGGCGAGCGAGGGGGCACCGAAGTGCGGGAGAGAGGCATGCACATCTATGAAATAGGTAACCGGGACGCAACCGACATTGAATATTTTGACTTTTTTCATAGCACATTTTTTGTTTCAGTTAAAAAGCTCCTTTCAGAACTACTTATAAATTACTTTATTCAACCTTTATTATTTAATTTTTATAGTATTCTCACACTTTTTTTTTAATAAGTATTTATCAAAACTTTATAATATTGCTTTATGTACACTGTGTTTTCTTATTTTCTCTGATTTGCACAAGACTTTTGATAAAACACAATGTTTTAGACAATGTGACAATCACATTGTCACATGCAACAATCATCACTGGCCCCGCGGCCGGACAGCTCGGTCACATTCCGCGGCTCGCAATGATACCGACGGATTTGCCTATATCTTTTAAAAGGTTACAGTTTCCTGTAAAGATATCGTTTGCCCTTACAATAAATAAATCCCAGGGACAAACTTTCTCGATGGTTGGCATCGACCTAAGAAAAGAGTGCTTTTCTAATGGGCAATTATATGTTGCCCTTTCTCGATTAGGATCTCCTGAAAAACAATATGTTTTGTTGCCACCTACGAAAACCACTGCTAACATAGTGTACAGTGAAGCTTTAAGGTAAAAATTGCAAAATAAAATAGTGAAAACATATAAAATTAAATAAAGCCTTAAAATGAAAATGTAAGTACCTACATACAAAAAATGTAAATAAAGAAATGTAAAAAAATAACATAAGTAAAAAAAATATATATATTATAATACATAAAACAACAAAAAAAAAAACGACGGGTTGCACTCCGGGAGTGCCGGCAGAAGTGAAAACTTATTAACGTGCATTTTTTATATTTTGGAATGGTTAAAATGATTCCCATTTTGCACGAATTGCTTTAATTATCAGTATAAAAGTACTATCATTTATGTCGTAGAATACAATATTTATTTATTGCGCTATCTTGCACAAACATGACAATTTATATTACATTAAAAAGTTTATCTCTCAGAAAAATCAACTTCCATCCATAATTTCGACGACTTTTTCACCATCATTATTACCAGAACCATTATTTTATTAATTTTTTAATTTTTTCACGTCCACCGGAGGTGTGCCATATGTTCCACCAGTTATCTGTAGTTCCCAAATTGCAGATTTATTGTCGAGAGATGTACCTTCAAGTCTATCAATACATTCTAACTACAATTCTAATTAATTCATTCATTTAAGTTAAGTTTGTTTCTGTAACATAAACACACGAACATTCGCGCAAGCACCCTGCCCCACCTAAACTAAACAACAGGCGCAGGCATACATTTTCGCCGCGCCGTAGAAAGAGAGGGGGATACTTCCTCGCCTACGCCGCGCCGCCGGCTGTCTACTCACCATCCGTCTTACGAATTTTCGATCAGGGTCACGTGTCCTGACGCGAGTTTTACATTTTTTACCCGTTACAAAAAAAGTGTACAACGCCGCTAAAGAAGTTTTCACTTCAAAAAATTGAAAATATATTAAAAAAAAAACTTAGGAAATACAAATCGGTATCTATACGGATAAAAATGTAAAACGTTGTAAAAAATATAAACAATAAAATGTTATGTTGCTATTTCGACGACAATGAAAATCAGCGTAAAGATTGAAGTCTTTGTTTTTAATTTTGAAGATTTGTACAAATTGAGTCACGGATGTTTTAATTAGCATAATTTGAAGTGATTGTAAGTATTTATTGGGTTGGCTAATAAGTAATGAGCGACATACAACTATTTTATTTGTATTTATTTATTTAATTAATAATTGTTAATTATTAATAATACATTCACCGTCGTTTTCTACTACCATTCGCCATCGATCTGGCAAAGAGTGAATGGCGTCCGCATAGAACTTCGTTGGTTTTAAATTGAAGAAATCATCTATGTATTGTTTCAAGTGTGGTTCATCGTCAAAGCTTTTTTCCCGTAAATTATTACTAAGTGATCGGGACAAGCTGAAATCAGTTGGTGCTAAGTCCGGCGAATATGGAGGGTGGGTTATTATTTCCCAATTAAGCTCCAATAGTTTTGGCCTGGTGAGTACCAGGCCAAAAGAAAAAAAAATATTAAAAATATAAAAATAAAAAAAAAATATTAGAAAAAAAAAAAATTTTTCCTGCACGAAAATGCCCGTCCGCATATTGCTAAGAGTTTAGCAATATGCGGCCGGGCATTGTCGTGCAGGAAAAATATTTTGTCGTGTTGTGGACGTTTGCGATGGATGTCAAGCTTCAGTTTTTTGATTTGATCACAATATACTGTTCTGTAATCGTAGTATTAGTAGGAAGGAATTCCCACCTTATTACTCCATGTATATCCCACCAGACAGAAAGCATTACCTTGCGAGGATGAAGATCACCTTTTGACGTTGGTTTTCCCTGTTCTTTACATCCCAGCCACTGGCGCTTGCGTGTGTGATTAACATAGAGAACCCACTTTTCATCTCCAGTGATAAGATGATCTAACCAATTAAACGTGCGGCAGGAAGATAAAAGTTGTACACAAATCTCGGCTCGGTAGGTCAGCTGATCTTTACTTAATTGATGGGGTACCCAAACACTATATTTGTAAGTCCCCAAACCATGTAAATGATTGTCTATGGTGCCATGAGAGCACTCGAGCTGAACAGCCAAATCACGTGTAGTTCTTCGAGGATCTTCTTCGATTAATAGTTTTAATTTATCGATATCTATTTCCACGGGGCGCCCAGACCTTGGTTAAATGATAATGATAAATAAATGATAAATGATTTATTTTCTGTAAGTAGGTTTGTACAAACACTTTTACATGTCAATCATATTTTTTAAACTAGATGAGGTCGGCGTTTCCTATCTGACTACTCTGAGAAGAAAGGCCGAAACAAACTCAGAGGTCACAGTCTCTTTTAAAGTCCAGACATAATCTTGGTCAGAATAGAATAGAATAGAATACTCTTTATTATGTACACCATATAGATTACAGACATAAATATAGAAATTTTACAGAGGGTGACACAATGGGCGGTCTTATCGCTAAGAGCGGTCAGATCATGTGAAGACCATGCAGATTGGTGTCTGAAATGGTCTTTTGAGTAAAGAACCACACAGATTGAGCGGACCTGTCCAGTCAGTGCACGCATTTGTCAAAAATTGTGTAGCTCAACTCAGAACTTGAGGAGCCTTACGATTCGACGAACAATACCAATGAAAGGACATTTGGGTAAATGATAAATGATAAATGATAAATGATTTATTTTCTGTAAGTAGGTTTGTACAAACACTTTTACATGTCAATCACATTTTTTTTTTAAACTAGATGAGGTCGGCGTTTCCTATCTGACTACTCTGAGAAGAAAGGCCGAAACAAACTCAGAGGTCACAGTCTCTTTTAAAGTCCAGACATAATCTTGGTCAGATCATGTGAAGACCATGTAGATTGGTGTCTGAAATGGTCTTTTGAGTAAAGAACCACACAGATTGAGAGGACCTGTCCAGTCAGTGCACGCATTTGTCAAAAATCGTGCAGCTCAACTCAGAACTTGAGGAGCCTTACGATTCGACGAACAATACCAATGAAAGGACATTTGGGTAGGCCGCATAAATTACTCAAACTGCCAGGTCATGATTAAAACTAACTAAGAAGGAAAACAGAAAAAAGAAATGACCCACATAGTCTTCACACTCACAATAATAATAATAAAAATAAGATACTTTACAAAGTAAATATCCATGTCATTGTTTATATAATATTCATCAATGTCAATGTGTATATAAAAATCCGGAAATAATCTTTGATCTTTGAGGACTATGTAGATTGGTGTCTGAAGTGGTCTTTTGAGGAAAGAACCACACAGATTGAGTGGACCTGTGCAGTCGGTGCACGCATTCGTCAGTAACCGTGCAGCTCAACTCAGAACTTAAGGAGCTCAACGATTCGACGAGTAATACCAAGGACAGGACATTTGTGTAGACCGCATAAACCACTCAAAGTGCCAGACCATGGTTAAAACGGAAACAATGACCCACATAGTCCTCACATTCACAATAATTAAAATAATATAAGACTTTAAACAGTAAATGTTCATGTCATTCTGTATATAAATTGATATTTAGAAAGAGAAAAAAAAAAAAGTGTAAATCAGCAAAAAATTAAAAATAAACAACATTCACTGTCTAGACCTATTGGAGCAGTTCAATCCCAAGCTTTTTTGTCCTCAATATAGTCTTTTACAGTATAATAGGCTTTCTGGCATAGTTTTAGCTTTATAAAAGATTTGAATTTATTAATGCTTAGTTCTTGAATGTGGCTAGGAAGTTTATTATAAAAACGTATACATTGGCATCTAAACGAGCCACCTATTTTCTTGAGCCTTGTTGTAGGAACAACAAATTTGTGTTTGTTCCTAGTATTTATGTTATGGATATCACTGTATTTTTTAAACAGATTAATATTTTTATGTGCATACAAAAGATTATCATAAATGTACTGAGAAGGCACAGTCATTATATTAATCTCTTTAAACTTGTCTCTGAGGGAGTGTCTGGGACTTAATTTATAAATGGAACGAATTGCCCTTTTTTGTAAAATAAAAATTGTCTGAATATCGGCGGCATTTCCCCACAACAGAATACCGTATGACATCACACTATGAAAATAACTAAAGTAAACTAAACGGGCTGTCTCTAAATCAGTTAAATCACGAATTTTCCTGACGGCGTATGCTGCAGAGCTAAGCTTTTTTGACAATTTATCTATATGGGGGCCCCATTGAAGCTTGGCATCCAAAGTTATGCCTAAGAATACAGTGGAATTTTCGGGTTTTAACTCTTCACCCTTTATGAGAACACGAGTTTCTACTTGTCTAACATTTGGTATCGTAAACTTAATACATTTCGTTTTTTTTTCGTTAAGAAGTAGATTATTAACATTAAACCAGCTAACTACTTTTGCGAGGGCACTATTTATACTGTCAGTAACCAGCTGTTGACGTTTGAGTTTAAATAAAAGTGAAGTGTCATCTGCAAACAACACTATATCATGTTCGTCCTTTATGAGGTAAGGCAAGTCATTGATATAAATAGTAAATAAAAATGGTCCAAGTATTGAGCCCTGTGGGACTCCCATTCTTGACGTTTGAGTTTAAATAAAAGTGAAGTGTCATGTCATGGTTGATCGGTTAAGGAAAAATCGTTATTGCGGAACCGTTGGAACCAGCGCGTTGCTCGTGAGCTATCCTTTGACATATATTACGTGTAGCTTCTGCAGCAGAATGCCCAGATTGAAACTCATATAATAAACAATGTCATACGTGGGTTTTAATATCACTCATTTCTTTGTGAACTTTAACGCACTAACAGCCAAACTATCAATAACGCGCATGAGCGGGACTCGCTCTTTATATACCCTCTGCTACAGAACGTTCTCGAACCTTTCCGAAAATTCTAGAAATTATAAACTAAAACGCTCATTACTTATTAGCCAACCCTATAATTTTATTCTGCGTTTATCCCAAAATTTTTAAAAAATAAATGTCCACCCGTGCGAAGCCGGGGCGGGTCGCTAGTGGTTCATATTTTCGTTAAAACCTATTTTAGTTGCTTCCAAGTTCAGAGTTTATTTACCAACCTGTCCATTAATGAAGCTTAAAAAGCAAATGTATTTAATAATAATAATAATAATATTCCACAACTTTCACACAACGCCATCTAGTCCCAAACTAAGATAAACATACATATATATTTCTAAATACATACATATTATAGATAAATTACACCCAGACAAAGAACAAATGATCGTGATTTATCTGTACTTAATGTATAAAGAAATAAAATTTGTAAAAAAAAAAAAATCAAGTGTTTTATAATAGTACTATGATAAGTTCTCCCAAACCTACTCTTTACCTGCATCGTTAAGTTCAGTGGAGCTATGTACTAATGATCTACTTATAACTGTGTTTGTTATCGATATACCTAACTGAATACGCCCGGCTAAGCTGCACGTGTTACGTTGCTTAAATGTACAGACGCCAGCACATCAAGCTACTACAATCTGTCAGATTTCTTTAATAGATTTTCAACTTTATCGCTATAGCATAAGGTCCAAAGTTGATTGGGAAAATCTGACAGTTTCGGGTAGCTTGATGTGCTGGCGTCTGTACATACAATATTTACTTATTGAACATAAGAAAGATACAGGTTGTTCTGCTATTTTTTCATGTGTTTATTTGTTTAAGGTTTTAGAGGAAGGTTTCTAAGAGTTTGTATTTAAACTTATTATTGTTAAGTTTACGCATAAGTCTTTCTATTGGTACATTGTCTGAGTTTATTTTTTTGTTAAGTGTAGTTAAAGAACTATGTTCTTTGGCGGGCGGAATGTCCAAATAGATTAGCGTTGTGTATTGTGAGCCTATATACAACGTGTAACGTTAAATGCGCAAAACCTCAGACACCCCAACTGATTTTTAATTCAATTGACCTATTTCAGACACAAAATAACTCATAAAAAAAAATGTAAAGGTTTTATGTGCTGTTTTAGTTTTACTGGCCATTCTGATCGTTTCTTGCGTCTGCGACGACGCTTTATGGAGGGAGGAGTCGTCACCGGGCCACTGCGCCGCGCTGACATTGGCTTGCTTGACCTATGTATTAATCAATAGACACGGCAACGTTTATAATGAATTTTTTTTGAAAAATGTGACCTATATTAAAAAGTAGTTCAATTAATTCTGCTCGTTATTCTGATCAAACTATTTTCAGCTTGAATATATTGAACGTTACATGTTGTATACATTAAGTATTAACTAACTAAACATACAGTCCACTACAAAACAGTTCCAAATAAACCGGCATCATGACCACACGTTGTTTTCTTTAAAAAAATCACGGCAACAAAAGTCAACCTTCTACTATGAACAATAAGTACGAATCCAACTAGAGTGAACACAAGGGTACGTAACTGAAATAATCGCAACATTTAAAAGTTCGCTAGGATTTAGTAGCTAACTGCTAGCGACCCGCCCCTGCTTCGCACGGATGCAATGGAGGTGGTGGTGTCTGGTGTGGCTACGAGTTCAGACATAGAGATCTCTTTGCTATTAAACAGCTCCTGTTAAGTTGTTGTTGTTGTTTAGTAAGTTCTTGATTGTTAATGTATTAAACACATAAACATTCCGAAATAAACTCTCTATATTATATACAACATTATTTTTAGTATATTGCAAACCCAGCCGGTCGATTTTGTAAAAATCTCACCGTGATAACTCGGGTGAAGTGAGCTTAAAGTGAGCAGCCAGTCGATTATGTAAAAATCTCTCCGTGAAAACTTGCGTCAAGTGAGCTGTCAGTGTCATTCCACTGATGCTAGGGATTGACCAAGCAAACATTCACTATTTTTATGCTAATTCTTTTGATAATTTTTATATAATTACCATAAATTACCGTATATACTTATATGCATATGAAAGTACTAATACGAGTAAACGTATTATATCTATACAGACGCTATAAAACGTCCATTAGTAAGAGGGTTAGTAAAAAGCTGTTACTTTGGAATTACAAACAGACACTTCAATTTTATTTAATAGTAGTATAGTATAGACTATAGATGTTTAGATACAGATACCTACCCATAACGCTCCAAGGTTCTTTTGGCGCGGCAAAAATCGGAATGGAAATGACACCGCCATATTGTTTTTAATTAAAATTTTTGTGATTTGACAAATGTTTACCATCAATTCCTCCTTTTCAATGCAAGGACCAAAGTAATTAATAGTACATACTAATTCCATGTGTCAATGTCATTCAGGCGCCAAAAAATCCTTGTGGCACTCTGGGTACAGCTATAAAGGTGAAGAAAGACGAAACAGTACCAGACGGCGAGAGAAGCGGCTTGTCACCCTCAGTCTGTACTTTAAGATAGATTGGAGAGTAATTGATTCTCGTTATACGCGCTAGAGCTAGTGCAGCGACGCCGGTGCCAGGCGTGCTAGCGGCGTGCCCTCCGCGCGCGCCTCGCTCGCGTCACTCGCGTCGTCCGGCGAGATGGCGCCCCACTGCACACACGAGCACACGTCACCAAAGCCCACAGATACTCAAGCTAGTGCAGTTTACGGTCATCGATCTAAAAATATAAAAATATAAGAAAAACACTTTGAATCAATACAAAATACAGAGAAACAAGGATCTTTTGGCGCTCAAATGAGGGGGGCGCTGTTTGTAATCATTTTGTGAAATACATTGTCACTGGTCCTAGAGTCTAGGACCTAAGTACAAGACGATTCGCAGGTTTAGTGTTGATTCCAAGATGGCCTCGCGCCAAAAGTTCCTTGTACAGATGTAGGAGGCACTACATGTCGTCGTTATTAACATTTCTCTTTCACTAATGAAATATTCATACACAAATATGGTATTTAGCAGGCGCTCAGCGGACGTCGGACATTTTGACCGCGAATGGCCGTGAGAAAGATCCCGGCAAGCATCGGCGGCGCGGTCGTTGTGTCCTCCGGGTGCATTATTATATAGAGTTCCATACGTTCATCGTCGCAGACAAATGATCCGTCGTCTGCTCAACGCCTTAGATTCGCTGCTGCAGGGCACCTGTTCGGAGAGTGGGTACCGAGCAAGCGCGCGGTACAGGCACGCCAGGTACAGCAGGTTGAGCACGCCGAGCGCGCGCAGAGCTGTCTCGAAGCCCACGCTCCACGACACCGCGCCGCCCACCACCGGACCTGCCACAGCCACACAACTTGCCTCCAGTAGGGTCAAAAGTAAACACTGGCTCTCTACTGTCAAAAATAATAAATTAATTTATTTCTATACTTTTAAGATGTTACATCTTCTCATCATCATCATCATCTTGGAGGGGCTTGTGGCTAAGTAATAACAGCCGCACGAGTCAATCGATCAGGTTTAGCTACGCTTGCCGCGGTTGGTCCGTGGATGGGTGACCATCTTCATCTACCAAGACCCCTCCGTG
>CATIVS010000175.1:0-46896 GCA_949629135.1 Eremobia ochroleuca | reverse complement strand
ATTTCATGTTAGCCTTCCTAAGGAAAAACGAAATCTAATTAAACAAGAGTTACAATCGTTTCAATTGAAATCTCGTTGTAAAATAAGACAGTTTGCTCGCTTGGTAGGCCTCCTCACTTCGTCCTGCCCCGCGATTCAGTACGGTTGGCTTTACACCAAGCAGATGGAAAGATGCAAATACCTTGCATTGTGTAAAACGAGTAATTATGATAGCCACATGTCTTTACCACAGTATTTGCAGGACGATTTTTCCTGGTGGTTAAAATCTATTGATACCGCAGTGAATCCTATTAGACGGGACAGCTACTGTCTAGAAATATTTTCAGACGCTAGCAAAAAAGGGTGGGGGGCAGCATGCGGTGCGGAGACCGCCAGTGGCCAGTGGAGTAACACAGAGTCTAACAAACATATTAACTGTCTAGAACTCCTGGCTGCTTTCTTGGGCTTACAAACATTCGCAAAAGGATTAAAAAATTGTCAGGTGTTACTACGCGTTGACAACACAACTGCTATTTCGTATATCAACCGTATGGGTGGAGTAAGATTTCCACATTTAACTGAAATCACAAAATCTTTGTGGCAGTGGTGTGAAGCTCGTGGTATATTTGTATTCGCTTCATACATAAGCTCGGAAGATAACGAAATAGCAGATGCTGAGTCTAGAAAATCTCACCCCGATACCGAATGGGAGATTAAAGATCATGCTTTTGAAAAGATTGTGAGAGCCTTTGGGCAACCAAAAATTGATCTTTTCGCATCAAGGTTGAATAACAAATGTGTTAAGTACGTCTCATGGAATAGAGACCCAGGAGCATGCGCTGTGAATGCTTTTACTTTAAATTGGTCAAATCTTTGTTTCTACGCATTTCCTCCTTTTGCGGTTATATTAAAAGTATTAAGAAAACTTATATACGACCAGGCGGAGGGTATTGTTGTGGTTCCATTTTGGCCCACGCAACCCTGGTTTCCACTTTATCAAAAACTTCTCTGTTCAGAATTAGTTCAGTTTAGACCCTCTGATAAAGTGTTATTGTCTATTTCCAACAGTGTCCCCAAGCTCACGTTGATTGCAGGGAAGTTATCAGGACGGCGTTACGAAACAGAGGAGTACCACCATCATCTTTAGATATTATGATAGCTTCTTTATCTGAAAGGTCAATAAAACAATATGACGTTGCCATTCGACGTTGGGTAAACTTTTGTAAGACTCACAATATCAAAATACATGAGGCGTCAATTCCGATGATTATGTATTTTCTCACTGAGTTATTTCATTCCGGCTTACAATACGGATCTTTAAACAGTCATCGCTCCGCTCTGTCTTTGATCTTAGGATCGAGAGTAGGGTCTGATGATCGCGTTGCTAGGCTATTCAAAGGTTTTTACAGACTTCGTCCTCCAGCCCCAAAATATAATATCACTTGGGACCCGTCAATAGTTTTAGAATTCTTATCAAAATGGTACCCAAATAATAATTTAAGTTTCGAACATTTAACCAAAAAGGCCGTAACTTTGCTCATACTTGTAACTGCACACAGGGTGCAAACCATTAGCAAAATCAAATTAGAAAATATGAACGTCACTGATAATCTTATATTGATCAAGATAAACGATTTGTTAAAAACATCTCGACCTGGTTTATCTCAACCTTGTTTAAATATTCCATTTTACAAAGATCGACCGGAAATATGTCCCGCTGAGGCTCTTATAGAATATATTGATAGGACAAAACATTTGAGAAACAATGCCAATAGCCTTTTTATAAGTATTAAAAAACCACATAAATCAGTAACCACAAATACCATCAGTCGGTGGATAAAAGATATATTATCAATTAGCGGAATTGACACTTCAGTATTTTCTGCCCACTCCACCAGACACGCAGCCACCTCAGCTGCTCATAGAGCTGGTGTCAATATTGACACGATACGAAAAGCAGCTGGGTGGAGTGGTAGCTCCAATGTTTTCGCTAGATATTATCATAGAGACATTCAATGTGAACAAACTGATCAATTTGCCTTATCAATCCTAACCTCTGATCGATGTTAGATTTAATTACTTAAAATTAATAACTTAAATTTATCTACCCCTAATTAAAGAAAAACTACAATTTAATTACTTTATTACTTGTAAGGTTTGATTAATATACATGTACCTAAGTATAAAAATTCAGTGTTTTAATATTTCACCATCTTTCAAAATCTACATTGTTATCTTAATCTCGAAGGACGAAGCAACGAAGTATAATTGGAGATTAAACGAACTTACCTGAAGTGAAGTTCTATCCAAATTATACGAGTTGCTTCGTCCGAAGAGATTAGTTCCCTCCCAACCCTATGAACCCCATACCTAAAGTGAAATATTAAAAAAGGTTCCAGGCTTTCAACTAAATGAGTGGCGGTACAGGCATAACTATCAGGAAGACAAAGTACCGACAAAAAAAAAAAAAAAAAAAAAATATTCAAACTTAGTGGATGAAAGGCGATACCCTAGACGTATTACTACATTGTTATCTTAATCTCTTCGGACGAAGCAACTCGTATAATTTGGATAGAACTTCACTTCAGGTAAGTTCGTTTAATCTCCAAATATATGTATGTTCATAAAAGCTTATGAGACTTCAGTAAAAAGGGGTTTGAAAGTCCGTGGCATATACACTGTCGCGCCATTTTGTTTTTTTTCACACTTATATTAATCGATAGCTGACATCGATGCAAATAGAAAACACCACTGCACACGTAGGCGCCATTTTGAAAAAAAAAAAAACTAAATGGCGCGACAGTGGGTATGCCAGGCTCCATATAAAAATCTTCAATCCCCTTAAATATTAGACTAAGAATTTCGCAGATATTTTTGTTCACGACACGATTAAAGTAAGGGGACCGGAAACATAATGGTTTAGGTTTACAAGTTTATACAAAAAATTGAATCAAAACTTGCCACCGGCCAACATACATAATGTATCCAATACACGACATTTTTGATCCGGACGGACAAAGGCGGCTTACTAATCGAGCAGAAAATATTGCTCGTAAAACATGTTGCCATACTTCAGAGCTACCGACTTTATTTCTTAGCAGTTTTGAACTTGCTAGTTTATCTACAGGGTGTAACGGAAAGGGGGTATCAACCCTGAAGGAGGTGAATGTGCTCATGAAACTCAACAACTTTCCCCAAAGAACATAGGTCGAAATATGAAAAAAAAATTTGGCCTTCCGTTACACGCTGTACAGTGTGTCCGGACATGGACTAGCGATATTCTAAATACTTAAATATAAGCTATTTTAAAGTACTATTACACTATAGGCTTGGGTCCAATACACTTCCCCGCTATGTGGCAGCCATTTTGTTTTTTTTGTTGAAATATGCTCTATGCGAGTACAAAAAAAATCATAGATCTCAAAGTTTTAGTCATACTGAGATAAAAATAGGCTTATTCGGAAGGCAATAATATTTTCTACCGTCTGCATTACAAAGCAATGTGTTCACAATTCCATAACTTTTGAAAAAAAATGTGAAAGTCGAAAAAAAAATCAAAAAATTATGCAATTCAACCAATAATGGTTAATTACTACAAAAACAACCCCGAGAACTTTTTTATTTTTTATACTAGATCGACAGTTTTTGAGCTACGCTACAATGCAACATAAAATTCACAACTGTATGTTTAATACTTTAAGAGTTATTGTTGTTTGAACATAGCGTATGCGCAAGCACAAAACGTCTTTGTTAACCGCCAGAGTGTCATTTATGGCATTCACTGTATTCCATCTGAGAGCAGGCGAGAAATACTGTTCGTTACTACCGTGAGTAAGCGAGATAGAACGTATTAGTCCACTACCTGAAACAAAATCAGTTTTAAGGACAAATTATTAGTTGGGTTAGTTTAGTTGTCCCTCGCCCTGCGTTGTGATCGCTATCGCTACTTTCACTTACCGTCCGTGCTGTTTACGTGCTGCGTTAGTGTTTTGTATTTAAAAGTGTGATAAAGTATGGCACAGCGTCAATATTCATCGCAACATATTGCTGACATACACTTTGTGTATGGCTTTTGCAATGGAAGTGCAAATTTGGCTGTACAAGAATATCGACGAAGGTACCCTAACAGGCCTACACCGAGTCGCCAAACTTTTATCGACGTGCATTCAAGATTAGCGGAAAGAGGTATTCAAAGAGCTGTTAATGAACGCAATCGCTTGGTATCGCCCGAAGATGAAGAAGAAGTGCTTAGACTAATAACCAATGATCCTAGACTAAGCGTTAGACGGATTTCAGTGCAACTTCGAATGTCTAAGTGGCATGTATGGAGAATTTTGAAAAGAGAAGGGTTACACCCTTATCATTTTCGACGGGTTCAAGACGTGATCGAACCAGATTTTGCTGCGAGATCTGTGTTTTGTTCGTGGATAAATAGAAATTTGAGACAGAACCGTAATTTTTTACAAAGAATACTGTGGACTGATGAAGCCAAATTTACAAGAGCTGGGATTACAAACCACAGAAACGACCATCTCTGGTGCTCCGCAAATCCAAGGGCGGTGCGCCCAAGCTCATTTCAACATGAATTCTCAGTAAATGTGTGGGCCGGCATAATCAACGATAGGCTGATAGGGCCATTGGAATTGCCACCTACATTAAACGGCGCTAGATTTTTAGAATTCTTACAGACACAGTTTGCGGACAGCCTCATGGACCTACCTCTATCATACCGTCGGCGTATGTGGTTCCAGCTCGATGGTGCACCCGCGCATTTTTCTCGAGCAGTGAGAGAATATTTAAATAATAATCTACAGCCGTGGATCGGTCGTGGTGGTGTAGTAGCGTGGCCGCCTCGCTCACCCGATTTGACACCCTTGGATTATTTTTTGTGGGGTCATATGAAACAAAAAGTATACGCTACAGTTCCAAATACCAGGGAAGAACTCGTCGCAAAAATTATGGCAGCCGCCGAAGAAATTAGATCCGATTTGGATTTAATTAGGCGCTCATCAACCCAGGTGGCACAGAGAGCCGTAGTGTGTCTACAAGCTGGAGGTGGCCACTTTGAGCAACTGCTTTAGATATTTTAATCTTCATTTAATATTGGAAAAAACATTAAATAAAATTCAATATGAATGTTATGTTTTTTTAATGATTTCCTGTTTAGGGTTCCGACAAAGGCCTTTTGTGCTTGCGCATACGCTATGTTCATACAACAATAACTCTTAAAGTATTAGACATACAGTTGTGAATTTTATGTTGTATTGTAGCTTAGCTCAAAAACTGTCGATCTAGTATAAAAAATAAAAAAGCTCTCGGGGTTGTTTTTGTAGTAATTAACAATTATTGGTTGAATTGCATAATTTTTTGTTTTTTTTTTCGACTTTCACATTTTTTTTCAAAAGTTATGGAATTGTGAACATATTGCTTTGTAGTGCAGACGGTAGACAATATTATTGCCTTTCGAATAAGCCTATTTTTATCTCAGTATGACTAAAACTTTGAGATATATGATTTTTTTTGTACTCGCATAGAGCATACTTCAACAAAAAAAACAAAATGGCTGCCACATAGCGGGGAAGTATATTGGACCTAAGCCTATAGTGTAATTGTACTTTAAAATAGCTTATATTTAAGTATTTAGAATATCGCTAGTCCATGTCCGGACACACTGTATATACGAGTCAGTAGATTTTGCATA
The DNA here is from genome assembly GCA_949629135.1 of Eremobia ochroleuca. Classification (NCBI taxonomy): domain Eukaryota; kingdom Metazoa; phylum Arthropoda; class Insecta; order Lepidoptera; family Noctuidae; genus Eremobia; species Eremobia ochroleuca. The sequence continues at coordinate 41,216 of CATIVS010000175.1, read as the reverse complement.
TCTTTTGAATCAAAGAAGCTATTGAACTTCGGCCTATGTCAGTGCACTATGGTACCTAGCCCACACCAATGCGTATACCAATCTATGCTATGTAAACAACAGTGGCAGGAAGTATTATAGCATCATCAAGATAAAAAAGTGGATTAAATACCTACGAAATAATACCGAAGGTACAGACGCCAGCACATCAAGCTACCCGAAACTGCCAAATTATCCCAACCAACTTGGAACCTTATGCTTTAGCAATAAAGTTGAAAATCTATTAAAGATATTTGACAGATTGTAATAGCTTGATGTGCTGGCGTCTGTACCTCAAAAACTACTCTAGCAAAGTTAATAAAATGTATATGGCGTGGTCCCATATACATTTTATAAAGCCGCGCAAGCTTCCTCTACCTAATGAAATAAGATTTCAAAATCGGTGTACATACATTTTAAAAAAAACATATAACGTTCTCCTTTTTTGAAGTCTGTTAAAAAGAGTTTCCCGCTTTAAGCCGAAGTCTTCCCTTTTGTGTTCCCATTGATATGTTTTATTTCCATTGTTCCTTAAAGCAATAGTTTCCATGATTCCATCCACCTGACATCATTCTTATCCATCATTTTTTTTTTGTTACGGCTTTCACTTCAGTAAATTCATCCGTGCTATCAAAGAAAGTGAGGTCTTAAAATGGGAGGCGGAAAAGCTGGTTATTTCAACAGCACTGATTACATGACTTTTTTAACTGATGACAACACTGCCTCAAATTGAAAACTTAAATGGATTTTTAATTGCATTCGTTAATCCAGGGAGATGGCTTTTATATCAGTTCATAAAACCATTTATGTATCGGATATGCATAAATTTTATTTATATGCACGTCGCTGCTGGTATTAAAAACAAACTGGGAAAAGTGGGTCACTGCAGCGCACACTGTTCGCGACCACACTTTTGTGTACCAGACCATTGGTGCTTTTCAGTTTTTATGTTACGTCATGGCTGTTTTTGTTGCGAAAGAAATGGAAGAAAAGTATTGAATCTGTCGTCTGAACCTGATTGATCAATTTGCAGCAGTCTTTTCTTGTTTCTCGGAAATAAATATTTGGCTTGCTAACGATAAAACATGGTAAGTCACAGTCATTATAGTCACCGCCACTAAACATCTCCCGATAAAGGTTATGGTCAGTAACTCTACGCGAAAGCTTGGCACTTGGCAGGCCGCTGGCACTAACGTACAATACTATAATGTCCACTGCACAAAGCGAGCTTCCCCAAACAAAACGCGCGCCAAACCAGACAAGGTTAACATAAGTTGAGGTCCGGTGAGCGGTGGCCTTTTTGAATTAGTTCCAAGTGGTGCTCGCTGTGAGTGCTACACTCAAACGGAGCAGGTGATGAGCAGAGCGACTTTGCTTGCTCCATGTCTAAACTTTCTCATTCAATGCCAGCTCTATTCCGTGGTTTGAGACCCCTCCACGTTCTAGTATTTTCTGGACTATGTCTCGCTCTGTTTCTCAGCTTTGATTGAACAGCTGGATGTGTTAAATTAAAGTGTAATGATGTCTTGATTTCTCTAACATCTACTGAACTGATCATCATCATCTTCGTGGTCTTTCCCCACGTTACTTGGAGGTGGGCGCGACATGTTTATTCTTCCATTGTCCCTTGTCAACCATCACGCTATCATTCGCTCACTTTTCATTCATATCAGTCCTCACACAATCCATCTATCTTTTCTTTGGTCTTCCTCTGCCACTCCCATCTTTTTGCTTAGTTCGCTCCGTTATTTGCTTGAAACTAAAAAAAGGTTGGAAACATACAACCATTTTTAGCAGCAGACTGCTGCTGATCGACACGTGGATTCAATCACTCCGCATCAAATAAGTAGGTATTGTGGAGTCACCGTACTTGGTGACAACTGACGGCGGTCAAAAACGAGACATCGGTCACTCATAATCCAATAGTTGCAGGAGCACAAGCAGTTGCGACTTTTTTATACACAATTTATAAAATGCAAAAGTAGCGGAGCGCTAATTAAGATTTTTAAAACAAATCTGATGAACTGATGATGATAATGCACACGCAAGCAGTTGTTCAAATATATCAGGACGCTCCAGACTCCGACTAGCCTACCGCATCCCGTACGACCGAGCTCCTAAGTACTAAGCGTTATCAATTCGTTGGGTCGTAAACTTCATTTCTACTACAAAGTCAATCTAATTAAAAACACGATAATTATACGACTAACGAACCACGTTATTTTTAATTGAGGCCGAACCCTATTTACCTCAGAGTAGCTTTTATGGATTTTTTTATTATTATTTTCAGGAGCGAACTAGATTGTATAATTAATTACGTTACTAAATAATAAAAAGGGTCCTGCTATGACTGCTATTCCTGTCTGCATAGTCACTAATAACTATAGAGTGTTTTAAATAATATCACATGATTATACTAGTACGGGAACAGATATGTAGTGTTTTACAGACGAACATACAAGTCCGATGGGATCTCCCATTGCATAAATATGCAAGCGGTCACGCCCTTTATGACTGGAGGCTTTAATTTAGATAGTATCTTTTTGTTTACATTTTTGATATATATGTATTTATTGATTTTTTTTTTGCTTGAGTACGTATAGGTTTTAATGTACAGACGCCAGCACATCAAGCTACTACAATCTTTCAGATTTCTTTAATACATTTTCAACTTTAGCGCTAAAGCATAAGGTTCTAAGTTGATTGGGAAAATCTGACAGTTTCGGGTAGCTTGATATGCTGGCGTCTGTACCTATTTGTTGGTATATTGGCGTGGCAGCTGACATATAGCAAATCATTTCAAATTCAAATCATTTATTGTTTGTTACATATCAATAGAGATGTTATAGTTATAGTTGTAGTAACAATGTAACATACCTATAAGGTGTACAATATTTATGATGCTTAGTTGTTTACTTGCGTTAAATAAAAACATTCTTACAGTCGATTTACTAATTTTTTACATTAATATAAAATTGTACCTTGATAAATTATTGTAAAATTTAATTTGAATTAGTCAGGTTATACATTATTTAAAGTTATTAAACATTAGTCAATTTATAAATTATTCAAATTATACATTAAAAAATATTATACATGTCAAATTTTACTACATAAACATAAAAAGTCATAATTACATTGCATTCATTACTCAAGTTATACAATAATAATATTATAAATGTCAAATTATGCATAAAAATAAAGAAGTCCTAATAACATTACATTCAATAGTCACTATAAAAAAGGAAAGAAACAAACTAGAGCTAACCCAAATTTTTGTCGTTAAAAAACTCGTTTATAGAGTAGTACGCTTTGTTTAACAAAAAATCCTTTAACTTATGTTTAAAACTATTGATCGTTGAAATACTCTTCACATAGTTTGGTAGTTTGTTATAAATTTTTACACCCATTCCAAATACGAGGGCGGGTCAATAAGTCCGTGACTTTTGGAATAAAACACAGATTTTTTGATAAATAAATCCTTTTATTTTTCAACGTAGTCTCCCTTGAGCTCTATACACTTTGTCCAACGCTTCTCCAATTTTTTTATCCCTTCCAAAAAATATGATTTGTCGAGGTCCTCAAAATAGGCCTTTGTTTGCGAGATGACTTCATCATTGGAGTCAAATCTTTTTCCACCAAGCCATTTCTTCAGGTTTGGGAACAAGAAGTAGTCACTCGGAGCCAAATCTGGAGAATAGGGCGGATGAGGGAGCAATTCATAGCCTAATTCATGGATTTTTGCCATGGCAACTGCACATGTGTGCACCCTTGCATTGTCTTGGTGGAAAAGAACTTTTTTCTTGGCCAAATGAGGTAGGTTTTTTTTTCAAATCGTCATTGAAGCGGTCCAATAAGTTGGCATAATATTCCCCATTGATTGTTCTTCCCTTTTGAAGGTAGTCAATGTGGATTATCCCACGTGCATCCCAAAAAACAGTCGCCATATCTTTATTGGCTGACAAACCCACCTTGGCCTTCTTTGGCGCCGATTCACCCTTAGAAACCCACTGTTTTGACTGTTGTTTGGTCTCTGGTGTGTTGTGATGGATCCATGTTTCCTCCACGGTTACAAAACGGCGCAAAAACTCCTCCATATTGCGATTAAACAACGCCAAACCTTCCTGTGAAGTTGTTACACGATTTCGTTTGTGGTCGACTGTGAGCAAACGCGGCACCCATCTTGCGGAAAGCTTTCTCATGCCCAAGTGATCATTCAAAATTGAAACCACTGAGCCATGCGAGATCCCTACGGCTTCCACAATCTCTTGCACTTTCAATATTCGGTCGGCCAACACCATATCGTGAATTTTTTCGATTGTTTCGGGTGTAGAGACCTCAACTGGGCGTCCAGGACGTTCGGCATCTTCAGTGCTTGTACGGCCACAACGAAATTCAGTAAACCACTTTTTTACCATTGAAATCGATGGTGCAGAGTCCCCATAATATTTATCAAGCTTAGCCTTGGTCTCGGTAATGGTTTTTATTCGCAAAAAATAATGCTTAATAAGCACACGAAATTCACTTTTTTCCATTTTTTCCTCAAATTACTGGGTAGTCTGATAAAGATAGCTGTCAAACACAAACTAACTGAAACAGCAAGTTCAAATTTTGATAGGAGTCAACTGACAGATGCCTGTTGACAGGAGTAGTGTTGCTTTTTCAGTAAATAGGTCAGAAATTCAAAAAGTCACGGACTTATTGACCCGCCCTCGTATACTAGACTTAAATTTAACAGTTCTACATCTAATACCCGATAGCTCATTTTTGTGTCGTGTACTTCTAAGTGTTTCATATTTACTAATATCACCTTTTATCATTACAGCTGCATCATAAATATATAATGAAGGCAGAGTTAAAATTTTTAACCTCCGAAACACTTCTAGGCATGAGTCTGTCTGTTTGAGTCCAGTTATGCTTCTCAAACATTTTTTTGGGCTCTAAAGGCATATTCTCTGTCAGAGGAGTTTCCCCAGAACAGAAGGCCATATCTTAGAGTGGAGCCCACATATGGATGGTATGCGTTTAATAGTGCGCTCTCATTCACCACTTTCCTTAACATGTACAGGGCGTATGAATATTGGTTCAATTTTTTGCAAACGTGATCAATATGATATTTCCAGTTTAGACCACGGTCAATGTATATACCCAAGAATTTTGTTACATCAACTTCATTTATTGTTTCAACTTTGTAACTTATGTGAAGTTTTTTTGGTTTTGTGTTTTTATTTGTAAATGTCATGTAATTTGTTTTGTCAAGATTAATTTTTAGATTATTTCGATTTAACCAGGTTATAATAGCATCTAATGATTTATTAATATTTGTCTCATATTCATTTTTGTCAATATCAGTAAAAATGGCCGTGCTATCGTCCGCAAATAATATCATTTGCTGGTTTATAACTTTTGGGAGATCATTTATATAAATTATAAACAAAAGAGGTCCAAGGATGCTTCCTTGGGGCACTCCATACTGAACAATTTTTGGATCTGATATAAAAGTCTGTTCAAACCTTGTATTCTTTGTCATCCGTGTTATTTGTGTCGTTTGAAATCTATTTGTGAGGTATGATCTTATAAGATTTAGTGCATTGCCTCTTACTCCATATTTCTCAAGCTTAGTCATAAGTATCTGATGATCGACATGATCAAAAGCCTTGGACATATCCATGAAAATCGCAGTTAAGTGTTGTTTGTTATCCAGCCCTGTCATTACTGTCTTTAGAAAATTAAACAATGCATCACCTGTAGATCTACCTTTTCTAATAATATGGCTAAGTACGGGCGCGATAAGATGAGAAACCCTTTTAATTATCTTTGTATTTAAGTTATAATAACCTGTTTGTATTATTAAGCATTTTGATTATCTGGTCAATGTCATGTGGATTTGTCGGTCCTAAAAATATTGAATTATAGTTATTATATGTCAGTGTGTTTACAAAAGAGTTATTCTCCTTTGGTGTCGGCTTAATATCGTCAATAAAGTAATTTAATTTGGTGTTCTGTCTCTCGTAATGGTATAACTACTTTGCATACCTAGTATTGTTTTCATTCAAGTATTTTCTAACTGAACAGACAGCTGTACTGCTGGGGAGTTTGTTGCGCCACTTCTTCTCCCCAGCGAAAGCACTAGGAAGTGGTGAAGGGCGGGCGTTTTGGGGGACTTTCTTTTGTAATTCTGACGTTCGAAAAGTGCTGATTCTCAGCCTAGTTTGAATAAATGATTTTTGATTTGATTTGATTTGCAAATAATAATTGGGAAATAATTTTTCAAAAATCTTTACTTGGTGCTCATCTTCGTTGTATTATAGCCCAGCGGCTGTGCGGTGTTCGCCAGTGAGTAAATTAATTAAAGATTTTTACTAAGCAGATATCGCTAAGGAACATTAAAGAGATTCCAAAGAGAATTTCAATCTGAGCTAAGGAATGCGAATGAGAAGTACCTATTATAGCTTCACTAAACACGATGCAATTTGTGGTGATTGATGATCTGCAAATGGATCCCCAATATCAGTCATCGGCATCACGAGTAAGAAAGATGTCATAGAGGCATATGCGTCCTGTTGGTACCTTCTCAGCTACAGCAAGCTCATCATGAAAACTATGAAACTTTTCGATTATGGCGGGACTTTTTAATTGATCTCATTTATCAAAAAATCATAAATATTTAGGTATTGCAGAAGTTCACCAAGTTACCACAAAACCGTAGATCCTCCATAACTTGGACCACTCATTACGGTTGCTTATACACGACGAGTGCTGTTGGCAATTAGTTGCATCGCTAGCTTTATACTTTTGCATATTTTTTTAATGTTTGCGCAATAAAACATTGTGCCTACAAAAATGAGATTAATCCCAGCGCCGTTTTATTACCTCTTGCGGGGCAGCTCTGTGTTATGCAATGGCAGAAGTTGTTTGAATATTTTGAAATGTTTAAATGATATCGTCTCTGTAGACTGTCGTATTTTAGAAACAAGTTCATCTAGATAAATAATGCTGAATAAGTTTTACATGTTTATTAGGCAAACGATCTTGAGGGAACCGGGAACGTTTGGAATTCATTCCTTTTGTTTTGTTGTAGCGTAGACATAACGTTTTTATAAGCTTTTTCTTTAATTATTCATACTTTTTTGTTCGAGTTTTCTATGAAATTAGCCAATCACAACTTCCAAAACAGATCAAAGCTAACCCAAAAATAATTTCAACGTTATTAAGTCGCCCGCGACAGTTTAGACGGCCCCCGGGAGCCCTTTGAACTAACTCAATACAGTATTTCAACTAAATATCTACTTTAAGGTATCATAAACGTTTGTAAGCACCACTTAAGGAGTGCACAGACAGTTTAAGCATCTAATTACGCTTGCACGAGCCAAACATACAATTTATGGTGTCTTTAGAGCTGAATGCCCAATTAAATTATTCCCTTGGTTAAATAATTTCAGTTTTATCTTCAAACGGTTTTACAGCATCAATCATTGCAGAAAGTGTTGAAACAAAGTTTAGTTTTTGAGGTTGAAAATTGCTAAAATTAAATGTACAGTGCTTTCATTTTAGCTCATCAACGTCCACGGCTCAAATTGGAATTAAAAACACCGCAAAAAAAATAATATCTGTAACGAAAACTAGCAACGATCTCAGCATTGGTAACCGCGTCATAAATGGCTACACTTAAGCGCGCAAGAGGATTCTGCTAGCTGTCCTCTTGAATTTAAGCTCTTCATCACCTTCAGGACCCCCTCGGGGAGAAATGGAGTGGAAAACATTTTTGGCGGCAGCCATATTTTTCTAGAAGGACAGTTTTAAAATGCCATAGGTTGATATGTATTACTTTGGCAACATTAACGATGGTCACTTGATTATGGCAGACTACGGACATCAGACACCGAAGGAATCGCCGGTCAATTACCAACCAAAGACCGAAGTAGGCACTACATATCGTCGACCGTAGGTTCAATTGCTGTAAGGGACAAAATACGATTTTTCAGGAGAGGCCGACAAAGTTTTTTTTCGGACTAAATCGCCCATAACTTTTTTTGTTATTAACCTTTTTCGGGTCTGATTTCACACATAAACTTGTATTTTAGTGCTCTATCTACATGTGTAACATTTATTTAAATGAGTTAGCTATTTAAGAAAATAGATGTCCCTTACAACAACGTATTTTGTTAGTAATGTCCCTTACTGCCCAAGTATCTTGTAGTCCCGTCCCTTACATTTAATTGACCTCTACGTTGGATCCAATCTATTAATGAAAAAATAGTGTAAAGGACATGTTGAACAAATTTATGAAAAAAATACAATGTAAAGAGATTTTTGACAGAAAATGAAGTACACACTTTTGACGTACGGGATATCTTAAATTTGGAAATCGTTATAAGAAATCATTTAAAAGACATGAAAATGTATTAGAACCGTGTGTGTGCCTTTTTTGTATGTCGCTTACATGCAATGTTTGTACATTGTAATAGCAAATTTGTATTAGTTTGAATAAAACAATTTTTATTTTATTGTACAAAAATTGTTTTATTAATAATTGTTTTATTTATGTTACCATTTTTTTAATAATTTGATTTTAATAAACATCTTATTAAAATCAAATTATTAAAAAAATGGTAACAATTTTACCTATACTTACTTTGAATTCTTATTCAAATAAAAGAGTAGCTGCAAAAACCGCGCACAATCCCGACCAAACATGTAGCTGAAATTCCAAACGTTTGAATTCCAAAAGTAGAAAAGGCTGCTCTACTACTTTCTTATATGCAAAACTAGCGACCCTCCCCGGCTTCGCACGGGTGCAATGCTGATCACTACATATTATAAAACAAAGTCGCTTCCCGCTGTCTGTCTGTCTCTATGTATGCTTAGATCTTGAAAACTACGCTACGGATTTTAATGCGGTTTTTTTTATAGATAAGAGTGATTCAAGAGGAAGGTGTATATGTAGAATACATGCATAATATAGTAGAGAAACACTGATAATTTTAGAGCCATTATTTCTCGTAAAAAGTTAAGGATAAGAAATCGTTATTGTGGCTTATCCCTAAGAGATAGATATATACCATCGCGGACTTTTTTGTAGAACTTTTTAAGGTGTACAATACTGTAGTACATTATTTTGATCTATCTCGAATGGTTCAGCCAGCGTTTACAATGTAAGCGCAAAAAAATGTGTTTATTTACGACATCACATTAGAAACCTCTAAATAATTTTAGAGGTTTCTAATGTCATCAATGTTTCTCTACTATATTATGCATGTATTATACATATAAACCTTCCTCTTGAATCACTCTATCTATTAAAAAAAACCGCATCAAAATCCGTTGCGGAGTTTTAAAGGTCTAAGCATATATAGGGACAGACAGACAGGGAAGCGACTTTGTTTTATACTATGTGATGAAGTCGAAATAATGAAAGATATATTGAATAATAAACCTTAATTACGATTAATAAGACATATCATTGTAACATATTGTTATTATTGCAGTAGAAAATAAATATAGAGTGATTATCTAAATAATAAAAAGGGAACAATTTAATCAGATTACATTTATAAAAAACAACAAAAATAATGACTTTTTGGCAAATTTAAGTTGTCTGGCACCTTGAAACTTTTTGAAAAATTTCTGGAAAATCAACTAAAGAGTGCCGAATGATTTTCGAAAATATTTATCATCCGGCAACTACCCCTTCTATTGTTTATTTATAAAAAACAACAAAAATAATGGTTTTTTAGCAAAATTAAGTTCTCTGGCCCCTTGAAACTTTGTAAAAAAATTCTGATAAATCAACTAAAGAGTGCCGAATGATTTTCGAAAACATTTATCATCCGGAAACTACCACTTCTATTACTTATTTTATAAAAAACAACAAAAATAATGGTTTTAGCAAAATTAAGTGCTCTGGCCCCTTGAAACCATGTGAAAAAATTCTGGAAAATTAACTACATAGAGCCGAACAATTTTCGAAAAAATTTTTCATGCGGAAACCACCCCTTCTATTGTTTATTTATAAAAAATAACGGCTTTTTGGCAAAACTAAGTGCTCTGGTCCCTTGAAACTTTGTAAAAAAATTTTGATAAATCAACTAAAGAGTGTCGAATGATTTTCGAAAACATTTATCATCCGGAAACTACCCCTTCTATTGCTTATTTATAAAAAAAACAACAAAAATAATGGCTTTTTGGCAAAATTAAGTTCTCCGGCCCCTTGAAACTTTGTAAAAATTTTCTGGAAAATCAACTACAGAGTGCCAAATAATTTTCGAAAACATTTATCATCCGGAAACTACCGCTTCTATTGTTTATTTATAAAATATAACAAAAGTAATGGCTTTTTGGTGTTCTGGCCCCTTGAAACTTTGTAAAAAAATTCTGATAAATCAACTAAAAAGTGCCGAATGAATTTCGAAAATATTTATCGTCCGGAAATTAACCCTTCTATCATTTATTTATAAAAATAATGATTTTTTAGCTAAATTAAGTACACTGGCTCCTTGAAACCTACTACCCTACTACAAAGTTTCAAGGGGCCAGAGCACTTCGTTTTCCCAAAAAGTCATTATTTTTGTTGTTTTTAACAGACAAACTTTTGTGTTTCGACAGATGAACTCGCACTGATACCACTTTTTCATGCCCGCGCGCTGCTTTCGCATTGGTACTATCCTCTCTTTTGCACACAGAAAGACGTTGTGAGATAGAAAAGGATGGTAATAGTGCAATAATACGATTCAAATAGGTGTAACGTTGACACTGCTTAAAGTATGACAATGCAAATTGGGGTAAGGGACAACTATGTCAAAACTCGTGCAATCCATTTAAAGTATGGATGATATTTATTTTTTGAGACAACAAAGACATTAGTGTAAGGCCAGTTTTATTATTGTTTCTTAAAAAATAAACCATGTAATGGTAATTCGTTGATTGGGAAGACCCTTACTTTGTTTGAAGTGGATTGGCGGCGATAATTACACCATTTTAAGTTCCTATATTGCATAGTTTTTCAGATACATTGTTATTATGGGGCTGATTCTAAATTTGGATCCAAAAATCATTAGAGTAAGGGACATTTTTTTTAAGCTAGAATTTTTTTATATTCACCATTCGATAGAGCGAAAAATTCTGAACAAAACTGTATACTCAACTCATTTTGGGTATTTTGTCCCTTACAGCAATTGAACCTACGGTCGACGATATAATTTACTTCAGTCCATTAAAATTGAAACCTATTAAATAACAAAGAGCCGATAACATCTACCTTTTTCATTCCGTTCTCAAATCCACGCAAAAGTAAATGGGTATACGTGCTCTGAAATCCAAATCCTCCACAGTAGATAACGCAATGCACGATACAATCCAGCGCTGAAACGCTGAAGGGATTATCCAGACAATGGTACTGCGAAACCTTGTTACACGTAAGTTGTCAGGCAAACTTCGACTTTAGTTCACCAGAGTATAAGGTACCTTATATAATAACAAGATCGTTTGTTTGTCACAGGCTATAAATGTTGCTGCTGGGGTGAAGTTATTAGTATTGTTGTCATGAATACTGTCGCCAAAATGAATTTGATTACAATTTATTTTTAGTGATCACGATGATTTACTCTCCAGAGTAATTGAATGCATTTTTTGTCGGACCGCTTAATCACATTCTGGAGAAATTATGTTTAACTAAAGTCAAAAACAACTCCTAAAAATAATCCTGGATTCAGGTTTATTCAGCGTTTTGTCGTGCGTCAAAGCGAAAGTTTCAGCCTGCAAAAGCACATCAACACATACGCGAAACCTACCTGAGAACTGGGAAACTCCAGACAGCATAGATAGCCCCGAGTGCCGGCTGTGGGAAGGGTGGATCATCCCTATGGAATATATCTCCGAGTCCTCGAATTGCCACATGGTGTACTTTAGAATTCAATTGACATTAATTAACTAGACCGAATTAGCCGCCTTCACTACAGACAATCCTCGAACAAAGGAAAATCACTCCGGCTCGAAATTATATCGAGGCTAAAATATTGATAGATAAATATTTTTTAATTGATACCGACTGTGCTTTTTATCACAAATTTAATTAAAACGATCATATTAAGCTGATGTGCGGTGATATGCATAGGTGTAGCGACGTCCGCACGGCACGGAGGGTGCGACGCGACTGAGCGAGCGAACGGTCTTTGTATTTGTTTGCCGGTAGGGTAGGGGGTGGCAGGGTGGCAAATGGGGAGGCGGGTGGCTACGTCACAGCCGCCCCACACACCCACGGGATCTCTACAGATACTGCTATCATTTTTCTACCGCGGCATTCTCGCTTTCATCACGTTAATAGGATTATGATTATAATCTTACTATACAAAGCATAAATGTAATTTTTTAACAAGATTCTCTGAATTGCGAGAATGTATACTGGTAATCGAATTTAGATAAGAGGTTCTTGACAGAGTTATGCATGTAGTTAGCTAAATATATCACACATTAATTTTAGTTAAAGTATGTAATAATAGAAAGATAGAAACTATGTAAATGTATTTTGTAATCTGTAAAAAGGTAGTATTGGGTTCTTGCACCTTATTATTTTGTAATCTGTAAATAGGTAGTATTGGGTTCTTGAACCTTATTATTTTGTAATCTGTAAATAAGTAGTATTGGGTTCTTGAACCCCTATTATTTTTTAATCTGTAAATAGATATTATTGGGTTCTTGAACCTTATTATTCCTAGTAAAAGGTAGGTATCTACCGTATATTGCCATTTCTTGACAATCTACCATGTTTGTTATTTTTTTTTGTAAAATGCATGTATAAGTTATTATGAAACAGCTTCTCTTTTTCATTTTATCAACAACTTTATGAGTTTTTTTTTTTTTCAAATAAGCCATACAAATCCATGTGCTTTTTCAGAATTTACGAAACACCAGTGATATGAATCAAGAATCAATCATCTCAGGGATCCGGGTAGGCAGATAATCTATGGAGAGTTTCTTGCAAAAGGAAAAAGCCTTGAACTCGGTCCGAGTTGGTATTATTCTCCTACTATTACTATATATATACTATTACTATATTTATATACTAATACTATAGTATTTTCCTACTATTAGTGCCGGGTGAAATGCAAATATTAAACAGTACAAAAAGGTGTTTGATGCAACAGTTATTAGCAATCTCAAATTTTAATCAATTAAAATTATTTAAAAAACAACAAATCTAAGTTTTTTTTTTAATATACTCATGAGCCAGCATCTCCACTACACATATATGAAATTTATAACTCTCAAGAAAGGAACTAGGAAGAATAGAATGTGCAAGTTAGAGAAAACTGATGTAAAATCGTTTTAACTCTGATCACTAAGCTGCCACAAGAATTGTTTTTTTTTTTAACGTTAGAATGAAATAGAATATTTTTATTTGCATTAAAAAATGACTTTATTAGTAGGATTATGATCTGACATATACAAAATATTATGGAGAAAATAAGATAAAATTATGTAGAATCATTAATAACTGTTTAATTAATGTTAGGTACATTGCTGTATCTGATATTTTTATAAAACCAACCGCCTTGGATCATTTCAGATTTCCCGGGCATTGAAACTATCATGAAACGTAGCAATCAGTTTACACAATCGGTGCAATGAATGAAAATATAGGCGAGACCTGGAACGCACCCCAATCATTCTATCCTTAGCATTTTCACGATTATTTACATGGGTTTTATAACACAATTAGAGATATAACAAAGCAGTACTTACCATATTCTCTGAAGAGCTTCTTATAATCACTAAGATCGTTTTGATCCAGCCATTCGTCGACCAATGCACTTTCATCGTCAAAAATCTCGGTAAATACAACTCTAACTAAATAAATAAGCGAACACATAAACAATATTGTGCCGCAGTAATGTACACGTTTATACATGTTTAGAGTTCTTGGTCATAATACCATTTTAAGTTATATTTAATTATAAAAATAAACATTAGTAAAATGAGGACGGCCCCACAATTTGTTTTGATTGTCAATGTCAATTTATTGACGTTGATTTTGGTTCCGTTCCAAATAAAATTATTAGTATTTAGAGCATGACAATTTTAAGAGAATTTACGAATAATAGATACTATGCCTATTACTACATTAAAAAAGTTAATCAATACTAAGGTGTTTGGCACAAGTTTTAAACTTATTTAAATCAAATTGGAATAAGTGTTTTTATTTTTTTTACAATTGAAAGAAAACTAAAGAATATACTTTTGATGTTGTCATGCTTTTTACTTCACTGTCAACCTGGAACGATTTAATTATTGACTTTTGCCGGTTTTGTTACGTTTTTTTGCATTGCATTCCATATCCGCAAATATTTTCTCAGTGATGTTACGCTTAACAGTTGTTTCAGAGTAGTTGATTTTTTTTTTTTTTTTTTTTAATGACACCTCGCAGTTCAACCTATGAGTTTGTCGTCTGCTTAAACGGGCTTGCCTGTGGATGCCTCAGTAAATTAAGGCCTCCAGCCAGGGATTAACAAACTTGAAAACTAAGCCTGACCTCGGTTTGGGGCGTCGCTGGGAGAGGGCAGCAAGGGACAGGCTGGATCGGAATTATTTAGGGACGAATTTAAAACTACAGACTCAGTGGTGCGGGCTGGCTCGAGCAAGAGTCGGGGCGGACATGGTGTGGGACGTCGCGACGGGCCTCGACGGCGAAGACGGAAGGGTGGCTGTCGGGACTTGTACTTTCTGAGAGTACTGGTGGCCTCGGTACGGGTATGCCTCGGTCGGCGAATCCTACTTTTTATTTTTTATTTTTATTTTATTTACTTATGCGGGAGGGAGTGTATCGGGTGGCCGCCGCAATCAGGGGATTGGGGTGCTTTATAGTAGTATCAAAGAAATGCTTGGCAAGGCGTTTCATGAACAGCTGGACGGTGGGCAATCTGACTTCTAAGTGTAACTCATTGCGGACATAGAAGGGGGCTCCGGCGACCTTTCTGAGGAACCGGTTCTGGAGGGTCTGCATTCTATGCTGACGGTGAGGCTTAGCGTGTGCGAAAACGACGCAAGCATAGGTCATGATGGGACGGATGACCGCGGTGTAGAGGCGCAATTTGCACTTGAGTGACAATTTACTGTGGGCGGTCAGTAAGAAGTGGAGCCTACTGAGAGCGAAAGAGGCGCGCGAACGAGCCGTCATTATGTGCTCACTAAAAGTAAGCTAAGTATTTAGCTTGCTTCCCCCAAGGGATCGGCTTGCCATACATAGTGATCGGACTGGGGTTGAAATTCATAACTGTGTTATTTATTTTATACCCATAGGTACAAGTAGTGCCAGAAAAACAGCGTCTATGTAACATACCGTTAGTGGCACATTTGAACCTATCGCAGATGATCACTTGAAACCAAACAAAAGTATTTTGTGCTTGAGACTTACTTAAAAGAACCAATTCTTAAGAACTACCTAGGAAGGCTTCCTTTGTGATGAATAAAGTAATCATTTGGGCTCAGATATACCCTATAGGTTTTCATAATGTTCGGTCTATTACAGTTGTGGTTAGGCATCCCAATGGTGTATATAGGACGATCGCAGTTTTACAGGTTTCATGTATTAGGCAGAGGAGGGGTCTTATACAACGTGTAACGTTAAATGCGCAAATCCTCAGATACCCCAACTGATTTTTAATTCAATTGACCTATTTCAGAAAGAAAATAAGTCATTAAAAAAAATGTAAAGGTTTTATGTGCTGTTTTAGTTTTACTGGCCATTCTGATCGTTTCTTGCGTCTGCGACGACGCTTTACCGAGGGAGGAGTCGTCACCGGGCCGCTGCGCCGCGCTGACATTGGCTTGCTTGACCTATTAATAAATAGACACGGCAACGTTTTAAATGAAGATTTTTTGAAAAATGTGACCTATATTAAAAAGTGGTTCAATTAATTCTGCTCGTTATTATGATCAAACTATTTTCAGGTTTTGCGCATTTAACGTTACACGTTGTATATCGGGCATTTTTTGAATTATATATTGAACGTGACAGAAGCTGTTGACATTGTTTTTTCTGCCTACCTCCAGGGAAAAGGCGTGCGATAAATATCCGTGGATGTGGTGGCTTCAGCCTTAGTTCGACTTGGGAATCGAACCCTAAGTATCTGATGGTCTTTGATGGGAATCTTTGCCTGTCGCCACGACACCTATTCTTTTTTGTTCATAGAAAAATATTTTCTCTAGGGATTTCTGTCTGTAACCCTGAGTGCAGAAGCATAAACATCTCTCAGCAACTGCACTAGCCAACGTGCTACTAGCGCCGTGCATGTATTGTTTAGGAAGTTGAGGCCTTATTAGGAGAAAAAAAAATGGAAATAAAACAACACATTAGGTACTAGTTTTAATCTATTTATATAAATTGATTTGTTTTCAATATCACAAGGAGTGTTCGTACAGTCTATGAGCTGCATAAAACTAGGTGTGTTGGATCACAAATTACGAAAGGGAGCTTAATTCTAAAGTTTAAGAGTGAAGGGCCTTGCGCACAATCTTGTATGTCTGACAGATCATCAGGTATTAACCTCCAGTGAGCTACTGGATTTCAATTTTAAAAATTGCGAATCAATGAAACAGTACCAATTACCTATATAAAAATATATATCAAAAGCAAAAAATGCATAACTAATTATAATTAAAATCTAAAATAGGTACAGACGCCAGCATATCAAGCTACTACAATCTGTCAGATTTCTTTAATAGATTTTCAACTTTATTGCTAAAGCATAAGGTTCAAGGTTGATTGGGAAAATCTGACAGTTTCGGGTAGCTTGATGTGCTGGCGTCTGTACGTGACTTATAAAAATCAATAAAAAAAACTAGGAAATGGTAGCCTTCGCATATTTTTTTTTTTTTAACAAAATTGCTGTACTTATGTAAAGTTAGAAAAGATTAATTTCGTCTTCAGACCGTTGAAATAGGAATACTCAAATATTACGCTCAAATTGTGCCCGAGGGCAAGCTTACACAACATCGTGGCTACCAGGCCCACATAATGTGCAAAGAGATCGTTCGGGTAAGAAAATGCGTCTTGAATAAAATGTACCGTAGTTTACTAGACTGGGTATACACGATGGTGCGTATGGCGCTTTACGAAATGAGAAGGTAAAGGACCATTTCTAACAGCGCTCGACTCACAAATAACACTCTTAGATCCTATGCTAGGTCCACACTGGCAAGACTGACGTCAAGATGAGATAAAGTGTGGCATCGATTATGCCGATATCAGACGTTTTGCTCGTGTGGAGGTTCATTATTGTATTATTCCAAGTTCATTCGACACAGACAACATTATATAGGAGAATGAACGGTTCATCCGCTTCTTTCAGGAATCGAAACGAAATCTAACATCGTTGTTTTGATTCATTTCGTGTTCAGACGTTTCACTTCCGAGTGAAAGATGCCGAATGAAAGGCAAAAATGAAAGAAAAGTGAAGCTTCTGGTATAGTCTCTATATCGGCTTTATAGTAAAAAATTGTGTACTTCTTCTACTTGTGCTCCATTGTTCGGAATGGCCCTCTGCCTCGCCATAACGGTGTTTAGTTCTTGATCTTGAGTTTATCAGCCAGGGAGCATGAGAGGCCAGTGCCATCGGGCTCTACGTTCAGTTTGTCCACCTTGCCGTTGACGATGACCATGGAGAAGCGCTTGGAGCGGTATCCTCCGAGAGGGGGCAGGTTGACGCCCAAGTCCAGAGCCTTGATGAAAGCGCCAGTGGGGTCGGCCAGCATGCGGATCTGCGAATGAGATTGAGGATATTTAAAGGTTTTGTATTAAGGTTGTGTAATAAAAAGGAATAAAGATATTTACAAGGCAGATGAGAGTGGTAACGACGGGAGAGGAATTGCAGGCACTTGAAGGACATATAGTGAGTTAGTGACCTTATCAAATTGGTGATGTTCTCTAGAAAGTTCAGGTGTGTAGTACTCGCAGCGGGCGCGAGTGTATAAGCCGTGTATGAGAACGTAACCGAAGCAAAAGGAGTATGTAAGGATCGCAGCAGGCGTTCTGACGTCTGCCCCCATAGAAAGAAGGCGTGTTATGTATCTTGTATAATAAATAATAATCATTTATTCCGTCAGTACGAGTACATTATATATAATATACATTTATACTACGCTGCGCTTTCGCAGTGTAATTACTGTAGGACACATCTATAATTACTGTACCTACTGATTAATTAATGATGTTCACACATCTGAGTATGTATATCTAACTGCAGTTTGTTATTACACTGCGGAGTTTAGATACTGATATTAGGATACACCCAGTGACACCTACAGAATAAAGACTTTCAAAAGTACCGTAAAAGTCCTACAGTAATAAAACGATCCGGAATGAGTTAATATTGTATTCTGTTTACGACTGAAAGGGAGGTTAAGTCACAGCTGAAGGTTTCACCATTCACTTAAATATTAAATTAGTTACGTGAGGAAGTGAAGTTAATTAAGTTTCCGCCTTTCAAAATGTCACCTTTAACAGCAATGTCACAATGAACGCTGGAGGAAATATCATAAATGCGTTATAACTTATAACAACACATTGCATAGTGCAGCTCGGGCGGTCTATAATAAGTCTGCACTGAGTTCCGATCGATACAGGCCCTGAGGCCAATTCACACGTTCGGAGCGACAATAGCTCGACAGCGGAGCTGAAAGCTTCAGTCCTATTTGATATTTACTATTGCTTATTTTACTGTTGAGATAAATAAATCCATTTCTAACAGTATTCAAGACAATTACGTTACAAGGACTGACTATTTAACTAAAAATGTCAATTTCGTCAAAAATTAAATCGAATTTGAACCCGTTATACAAGACAACTTTTTCGGCAGAGCGAATTTCCATAAACTTTTATTACAAGCTGACCAACGAAGTGACCAATGAAAATCCAAATTGGGCACACAGCTTGTAATAAAAGTACCCACCCATGGTCAGTGAATTTAAGATAAGTATTTATTAAGTAGAAGAGTACAAGCCAGCTTGGTCTATTATATTATATATTTATTTATCATGAACAATTAATATTGTGTTTGACATACATTATAAAATTAATAACTAATATAAATTTAAAGTAAATAATAATAATAATAAAAATAAACATGGAACAACAATAATTTTTTAAATAAAAAAATAAAAACACGATTGCTTAAACTATAATAATATTTTTTTTATAGAAAATAGAACCATTATTATTAGATTACAGTTCGTCTATTGAGTACAAGTTTTTATCTAACAGAAATGCTTTGAGTTTAGCCTTAAAAGAGCTGGTGTATAATAACATTTTTAAATCTGCTGGCAGTCTATTAAATATTTGTACAGCTTGATAACGTGGATTATGTCTGACGATGTTAAGATTAGGTACAATTTTGTTTTTAAAGTCCTTTCTACGAGTGTTTTCCCTGGCTATTCTTTCTTCCTCAGACTCATATTCATGGATATGTTTTTTAAAATTAACTAATAACACAAGTATATATAAGCTAGGCAATGTTAGGATATTTAAACTCTGAAAATGAGATCGACAACTGTCTCTTTGTGTAATTCTGACAATTGTACGTATTGCTCTTTTTTGGAGAATGAAGGCTCGCTGAGAGTTATAACCGTAGCTTTTCCCCCAGAACTGTATACTGTATCGAAGTCTGGATTCCACGAGAGCATGATATACCATTTTTAACTGATCCTTATTTATTTCATCCCTCAGCTTTCTCAACGCATAACACGCACATGATAAATTCGAGTCTATGTGTGCTAGTTCTTTTTTCCAGTTCAGGAAATCATCTAAATGGATACCTAGAAATTTGACGTCTCTCACTAGTTCTATCCTTTCATTGTTAAGGGTTATATCCAAATTATCCTTATTGCCTGCAGTGGATCGAAACAACATGATATTCGTTTTTTTTAATATTGATTATTAATCTATTGGTGTTGAACCAAAACTGAAATGCTGCCAACGTAGTATTGACCTTGTCTGTCAGTTCGCTAATACTTTTCGCCCCTACTACAGCGTTTGTGTCATCGGCAAACACTACGAGATTAATATCTGGAATTATGTTTCTTATGTTATTTATCAAATCATTAGTGAAAACAATAAACAGAATGGGACCTAATATGGAACCCTGCGGAACGCCAGTGGTAACATTAATCATGGATGATTGAAATGTTTTCCGTTGCCCGTTTTGTTCTATAGTGCTGGTTTCTACATACATTTTCCTGTTTCTTAAGTACGATGTAAATGATCGCAGGGCTTTGCCTCTGACACCATAATAATTTAGTTTAGCAATAAGTAGATTATGGTCAATAGTGTCAAATGCGGAAGATAAATCCAGGAAAATTCCTGCCGCCTTTAATTTAAGATCTATTTTGTTAATCACATCATCTAAAAGTTTATAAATGGCATCTCCAGTGCCAATTCCTTTCTGGTAACCGAACTGTCTATCATGTAGAACTTTATTTAAATTTAGATGAGTACATAGCCGGCATTTCAAAATTTTTTCAAAAATTTTTGAAAGTGTGGGTAGAAGCGAAATTGGTCTGTAATTTTTAGGGTCCGTTTTTGAACCTTTTTTATAAACTGGCACAACCTTTGCAATTTTTAGCTGTTCCGGAAAAATACCCTGCTCAAGACAGTTGTTAAAGAATGTAGACAGTGGCCCAGCCAATATTTGTATGTGCTCTTTAAGAATAGAAATAGGGATTTCGTCATATCCACTGGAGTGCTTGTTAGTCATAGTTTTAATTATTTGTGTTATTTCTTTGGGTGTGGTAGTCGTGAGAGACATATCATTTATAACCCTTTCACAACTTTGTTGAAGAAGCGATAGAGCTTCCTCTGTCTTAGTTTCAGCTGAATCACTATTTTGGTTAAACTGTGTTGCTAATATGTTGGCTACGGCAGTTGGCGAGTTTATGATGTGATCATTATGTTTTAGTACAAGTGGTTCTAGTTCCCCTTTTTTTAATCTGTTTGTGCGGCTATTAACTACTTTCCAAACTTCTTTACTAACATTTTTTGATTTATTAATTTTCTCCGCGACTGCAATTTTTTTGGCTTTGATCATGACACTTCTATAAATTCGAATATATTTATTTTTATAGTTAAGTACACTTTCATGAACATGTTTACCAGTATTTGTACATAAAACTCTTTTCATTTTACTAGACGTTTTTACTCCTTTAGTTATCCACTTTAACTGTATTCCCCTTTTCAAATTGATTTTTATCTCCCGTTTTTTGTAACTTTTTCGAAATGTATTATTAAAATTTGTCAAAAATGAATTTATTCCCATTGAACTCCAATTCTGATGCAATAGTCTATCCCTAAAATATAAACTATTTCTACAATTAAAGATTCTCTTATTAATTACTAATACTTGATTATTTTGATTTCCTATCATATTTTCTAGTAAAAAATCACCTAATTGTGCTCCATGTCCATCTCCCAAACCATTGTGATCAATTTCAATTTTTTGGACCTCTTCTTCTTGTAGGTTTGTAATGATATTGTCTAAGCAAGAATACGTGTTGTTACGAACAAAAGTGGGACCATCCAACAGACATCTAAAATTGTAACATGCCAGCAGACTCAAAAACTCCGTACGTTTTTTGTTTTCCAGAAGTAAGTTTACATTATAATCTCCGCAAATAATGCTTTTCTTGTTGAATAAAAACTCAAGTAATAGTTCCATTTTCCTCACAAAAATCTCAATTTTTTTATCATTTGGATTACGATACACACAACATACATAAACTCCAGTTATGGTATCCTTTATGCAGCATACCTCAAAACTCTCTACGGCGTACAATCTATCAATTGCTATTACATTCTCTACTTTACTATCTGATTGAGCTAAGATTAAGCTCCCTCCTCTCTTTTACTTATTTCGTGTATTATAAGACGCTAATTTGTATCCATCTAAGTTAAAAGAAGTTACTGACACACTATTTAGGAAATGCTCAGTCAAACATAAGTAGTCTACCTTTTTTCCAAGAGCCTGTATATAGGCGTCTAATTCATTTATCTTGTTAGAAACACCACATATATTCTGGTGAAAGACTATTAAATTTGTAAAATTCATTTGGACATTATTGACCTTTTTATTCCACTTTAGACATACATCATTACTATTAATCACGAAAAAAATCTGATTGTGGCTGTGGGTGTGATTGTGGATCTGATTGTGTGTGATCTATGAGTGTGTGGATTGTGGTTCTGAGTGTGTGTGATTCTGATTGTATGTTTGTGGTTGTGTGTTGTTGTATCTGTTTGTAGTTGTTTTTAATCGCTGAGACAACATCCTCAGTTTGTACCCCAACAGTTTTAAAGATTTTTGTTTGTATACTAGTATTTTGTGCACATTGTTGACCAGTATACATTTGATAATTATATTTATAATTTATATGTAGAATCTGCCTATGTATTAATCTACTAGCATGCAATTTATTTACGTGAGGCATGTAAGCATCACTATGTAATGATAGAAAGGTAGAATTTGTACAATTACCGCACACAAATTTTAGTAGTTTATTTACACTATTTACATTCAGAGTGTTGTGCTTATAAATTCGACCTACCAGAACATTAGTGGATTTCAATTGACACAATCTAACTCCACAACACACTAGTTATACCACATGGCAGTATGGCACACTACGGCACTTGGCAGTCGGAGCACTGCCACCGGAAAGCAGCTTATTTTAATAACAAAAAATATGTATGAGACGATAGCATCGCAATGCAACACCGGAAAACGGAAACCCAGTACAAAACCTTCGTGTCGGAAGTGACACGTCAAGTTTCATTTAAAGCAAAAGAAATAAAAGGAATAAAATACAGACTTTTGTAGACAATGCTAATAAAGCAAGGGACGAACAGAAAAGTGACCGTAATTCCGTGACATTGAAATTCCAAAGTCAAGCAATCAATTGTAAAAATCCAAGATGAAATGTTCTTAATTTTGACGTATGGTTAGTTTGCCTGTGTAAGATTTTATAAAATCAATGAAGTTAGCCCGGCTAACAGTTTAAAGTACCTAGGTTCTGGTTCTAAAAGACCAATTATTGTGTTAGTTTGTACCTCTGTGTGCCAATGTATGGATCATCCTATTATCAAAGTTATAGAAGCAATTTTAGGCTCTTAGTTGTGTAATAGGATGATCGCATGATAGACCAATATGAAACACCGGAAAAACATCTTTCTCAGCCTAAGTTCACGACCCTTATCCGGGTTTCAACCGTAAATTCAAGAGCTTACATAGAATGTATACATATATGAATATAAAATATCGTCATTCTTTGCGCCAATAATAATAATTCTTGACGCCTTCCAAGTAACTCGTCATCACTATAAAGCGACATTAGAATCAAGGTTATCGGTAGCTATTATTTAACTATACTTAAATGCCTACATGACTAAACAGAATCGTGTCCAGGTAATGCACAGTCTACATTTCAATAGATACGTGTTTAATGATTAATTCACGCTGCATAATCAGCATATATTGTTCCCACTGCTGGGACACAGGCCTCTTCTCTGTGAGAGGGAGTGGGCTGTAATCCACCAAGCGGGCTCAGTGTGGGTTGGTGGATGTCGCATGTCTTCGAATGATTAGTTCTAGGACACGCTAGTATCGTGTGAAATTATTTACACAAAATAAAGCGCCTGTCTGGGTTCCACTGGGCCACGACTGCTCTGCAATCAATCAATTCACGTTGCCTTTTCGAAAATCTATAGAAATAAAATATCAGTTGGTAACTTGATCGAAGGTTGACTAACACAACTACGTCTCGAAAAAACCCAGCGCCGATGAATACTGTTACTTATGGTCAAATACGGGCCTCACTTGTCAACAAGGCACTACTTTTCTACCAAACTCTAGACCGATTGGTTTGATACCACGCAGACCTCCTATTAATTTACTCCAAACAGCATTATTGACTTTCCTTCAATTCGAAGCCAAAATAGCAGAACCGCGGGCTCGGTTCTAAAATAACTTCTACCTTCAGGTACTTTTACTAACAGACTTGTAACGCGACACAGCAGGTGAATGGAATCAACAATCGTACCTAAATCCGATATTTCTATTGTCGATAGACACCTTAATCAAAGTAACTCTGTTTGCTTGTTAGGTACCTTTTCACATCTTAACAGCTGAACGGATTTCGATGAAAAGACGATGAGACTTAGCGTCCCCAAAATTGAAACTTAGTCAACAGACTTGAGACGTATCTCATTTAAAAGGTCTTGGGTTACTGATTATTCTTTACTATGGCGACGACCGTCAAATGTAACTGTAGTACAAAATAGGTTTAATTAGTCAAAAATAAGTGAAAATCGTATGGTTCTTACATTACATAACATATTCAAACTTGTATACCCCGTAGGTGTAAGTAGAAATTGCGTATAAATGAAACTGAAGGATGATTTTTTTTTTTCAGGAAACCTCATATATTTAAGCCTTGAGCAAACGGTTTGTTAATTTGTAGCCCGTAAAAAAATATGAGGCAAAAATTATGCCTGTAGAATCAAAAAAAAATAAAAAAATTGGAGACGGGGTCTATAGTACTTTGTCCATCGTCCTTTGGCACACAATTAGGCCATGTCCTGGGTTAACAAAGGATACTTTTTATCCCGTTAGTGCGTCCCCGTGCGATAATGTCCGACCTTCACGCGGGCGAAGCCACGGGTAGAAGCTACTAGTCTATGAAAGTGTAAAACGAACATCAACTTAAATAATTTAGTAATCAAGAGGCCGGAGGTCGTCGCAAGTGGGGCGTATTGATTTCATAATGAGTTCTGTCTCCGGCCCGCGCCGACCGCTTCCACACCGGCCATTATAACTAAACATCTAAGTTCATTTTTTGCCATTTTCTCGGCCATTAGGTTTATTGACAAATTGAGTGTAAACAGTTAGCTGTTTGCGCGGCCATTTAATTAGATTCTCTCCCGTTTTGAGGAGAATTCAAGGTAATGTTGGGTGATGTCAGCATTGTTTGGACTTTAAGAATTATAATCATGGGGCAAGAATGGGCTATTTTTCAGACGTGATGATCAGCCTTTTTGCATAATGGGAAATGTGCTAATTATCCAATTCGCGATCAAATGATCACAAGAGATACCTAACGGCTGCTTTGTCTGGTTAAACAGGAAGCGAATTTTAATTACTTAACATTTATTAGAAAACATTTCGCGCGATTAACGCTACAAGTAGACTCGCTAGGAGTAGGTACTGAAAAAGCCGCTTTTATTTACTGAAAACCAAAGGGATACCGTACCGTAAGGACCAGAAGAGCACCGTACGCAAAATACGCGCATTGACGTGGAGTTGCGGACACCAGCCCGTATTATTACCTATGTATGATGCAATATTTTGTGCGATTGATGAATCAAAATAGCATTAAAGCAGCAGTAAGGTAGTAATTACTAGCAGGGTTAGCAAACCTATGGCACGCAAACCATAGGTCACACGCGACGCTGCATGATGCCACGACATTCATCAGGTTTTGATTTAAAAATAAAATGAAAAGGTTTTTATTTATCTTGACACTATTGTCATCAAGGTTAGTACCTACTAAACAGGGCTCAGGCTTTAGTAGCAAGAAATACAGAGTGGCGGGACCTTCGACGTACAACCTCATTCAAGTGTCGAACATTTTGTACCTACTCAAAAATTAAAGCCGGCCAGAAAAAAAAGTACTATATTCTTATGGGAAATAACAACTTGAGCATTTTGTACTATCACAGCGAAAGCCTTAAACTTTACTTAACCCCTGGCTGCTATATGAGATTGAAAATGCCAATTTTTTTTTTTTTTAATCAAATATTTTAAGCATAACAGTAAAAAAAAATACCAACTTTTAATTGAATTTAGCATCCTGAAAATGTTTTAACTGTAAACTTGTTATTAAAATATGATTTCTGGCATTTTCAATCACAAATAGCAGCCAAAATAAAATAAAATCAATTAAAAAAATAAAATTATTTTATGTTCAGTCATCATTTTCATCATCTTTTCATCATTTTATTTTCAACAATCAGATTTCAATACCGGTATTGAAAAATGTCCGGGATCCCCGTATTAGCCAATACCGGGGTCCCGGTATTGGAGGCCCTAGTCAGGACTATATGGTGGATGCACACTTCCCAACCAAGCTCTCTCAATTTTTGCTGAGTAGTTAAAGCCACCCTTTCTGTTGATCAATACCGGCCGCTTTTCTCAATTTCTTATGTGAGTCTCATGCTCAGCTAGCAGCAGCAATAGAGATCCGAATCGATGGTTTTGCCCGGCGGTAAAGGCTCATAATGAACGATGTCCTTCCAACCCCACCATACACTCAGCACCACCTTATTGCAAGTTACTGGTTTCGCTAGTCTATCGAGCTTCACTGCCCTTTGACCTTGATCTTTTTCGCACTTTCTTGTCGTAGGTGATCCACTTTTTATCACCAGTGATCTTTTCAAAAATTTTTCGGTTTCAGTACGTTTCAATAGAGATTCGCAAATGAGTACATAATTCATTAGGTTTCTTTCATTGATCTCGTGTGGCACCCAAATATCAAGCTTTTTTGTATACCCAGACCTTTTCAAGTGGGTAAAAACTGTTTTGTGGTCAACCCTTAACTCTTTAGCTATGTCGTAACTACTAATATGCCGATTTTGTTCCACTTTTTCAAAAATGGCATCGACTTTTGCATAAAAGGGCGACCAGAGCAAGCTGCATCTTTGACATCAAAATTCCCGGACTGAAAACGCTTGAACCAACTTTGTGTTACACTTACTGATACTGCGTTAAGTCCATAAACGTCACATATTTTTTTCGCGGCTTGTGTCGCATTTTCCCTTTTTTGTAATAAAACTTCAAAATGTATCGAATTTCTTCGTTAAATTCACTCATTTTGGCGGAAAGAAAAACAATTGAAAAGCGGCGGGATATCGTATTTACTTTTTTTAAATGTCATCTATTTACTGGTATCAATACCAACCAGATACATACAGCACCGCCAAAAAGATTTTACTACAACTTTATACCTATAAAATACGAAAAAAACCTTTTCCCCGACCTAATATATTTTTATGTATTTCCTTTCAACTGGCCAGCTGGTTACTTCTCCCACCCCTCCCTAGTACGTCCACCGTGAGAAAGTTTGCCAAGCCTTCACCTTGCTGAATTATTGAGTGGTCATTTTCTTCATTGACACAATGGCTTCAATAGCATGATATGCAGTTTTTTTTTTCTTATTCTGTTCCAATATGAACATTAACAATTCTCATAATGATTATATTGGGAGGAGAAATATCTCTGTGACTAGCTTCTTTCCGCGACTTTGTCCGCGTGAAACGGCCCATCCCATCCCCGCCCGCGTTTTTATTTCGTTTTCGCTTAGCGTTCTTTCTTTTATTTTTATTCGGCTCCTGAGGGACTTAGCGTGATGTTAAATAGCCTTTCTTCAAAATCAGGCTGTCAAATGCAAAAATATTTTTTCAAATCCGACTGGTCGTTCCAGAGATTAGCGTGTTCAAACAAACGATAAAGATTTCAGTTAGGATCATATTGGCTGACGTCCAAAAACAGTCTCGAGTTACTACTTGAGATGAGAGTTTCACTTGTGAAGTTGACAACAATATTAAAACTTGGTTGTAATACAAAGTAATCACATAAGTAAAAATAAAGAATGTATCAAAGTAATTAACAAGTGACTTGACCTCTAAAATGTTTACTGAGAATGAGTTTTTGTGACCAAAGTTGTTGCTGTGTGAAATCTGAATTAATTGTTTGTCATGTGATTTGAGATAAAGTAGTTTTAATCTCTGCCCTGCAGAAGAGCAATTTATTACTCAGTTTTATCTTGTTTTTTGGAACTTATTTATACACGACACTTTAGAGTTGAGAAGGAGCTTGCAGGCAGTTATACACTTTTACCATTTACTCACCAACAAAATCGACAATCCTTCAGCACTCATAGATATAAACCTAAACGACCCTATGGGAGCCATGCGGGGGGCGGGGGAGCGCGGTTTGCGTCGGCAGCGGCCCCTGTTGGCTGTGGCTAGTTCCCGCACCCGTGCCACAAGAAATGCAACCACACGACGTACTCTTGCGCTCCTCAACTCGATCTTATTAACTCAAGATGTGAATCTGTTCACTGACAAGCTGAACAAAATTATATCTGCGACAAATGTCCACCTCACACACTGTCATACTAGTAAAGTTAAAGCGACGATAACATACTTTTAAGGATTTTTAACTGAAGATCGCATGTAAACGAAAACACATATAGTTATGTTAAATTAGAGCATTTTATTAATATCATAACATGTAAATGTTTTAGATTATGTTTATTAGTACACGGTGTAATCCATTTGGAAAACATTGATAATCTCGCAAAAACTATCTAGCTCATTGCTATCAAACTTCACCATTTTAAAGATAATTTAATTATTTACCTTTTAGAATATGGGTTTTGCGTAACTAGACTAAGCTGTATTCACTATAAGTTAGTAGTTAAGAAATCGTAGTTAATAATAATAACAGTACCTATGTTAACAATAAATAACTGTACGCGTATATCACTAAATGTAACTTGTTTGTAGACGCCTTGGGTTGACCTGTTAAGTCTACAAAATGTTTAATAAATAAATAAGAAAGTATTTGACGCGACACGACAGATATTGTCCTGTCCAAACAATAATTCATCCAAAAACTTCATAAAAAAGGACTGTCAGTTTTACCCATTTTTTCAACTGTTAACCGACTCCAAAAAAGGAGGTTCACTATTCGACCCATATGTATGTTTATTTGTCCGCGATTTTTTCAAAAACTAATCAAATCAAATCAAATCAAAAGTCATTTATTCAAACTAGGCTGAGAATCAGCACTTTTCGAACGTCAAAATTACAAAAGACAGTCCCCCAAAACGCCCGCCCTTCACCACTTCCTAGTGCTTTCGCTGGGAAGAAGAAGTGGCGCAACAAACTCCCCAGCAGCACAGCTGTCTGTTCAGTTAGAAAATACTTGACTGAATACAATACAAGGTATGCAAAGCAATTAACATTACAAGACACAGGACACTAAATTCAATTATCTGCCATATGTCAGCTAGCAACGCCAATATACCAAGAAATACAATAAAAAACTATACGTAGGTACTCAAGCAAAAATTAATAAATGAAAATTAAATAAAAGCCTCCAGGTATGAAGGGCGTGACCGCTAACATATTTATGCAATGCTGGGTTCTGTTTACATAGCTGTCGCTTGAAGTCACAAATGATAAACTAGGACCATCGAAGGAAACTAAATAAACAAGTTATTACTAATTATAACAATAATAAAACCATGGTCAGCAAGACGACCAGTCACCACAAGCAGCACCCGTTCACGAGCATAACGCAAAGATCAGCCATTACCCCCCTCGCCATATTTGAGGGAAGGAGGCAACCCGACCCCCGACGCTACCGCAAGCAGTGACATCTGAGGGAGCATGACGAACTTGCTGCCGGTTGCTCAGGTAAGAATAATATGATCAATCGTCGAGGTCACTAGCTAACCACATATTGCAATCAACTCATTAGAAAACATTGAAATGGGTTGATTATGTCAATAATATAATAAAAATAAAACTAAACTGATTTGACTTATACAGCCCAATAAAAACAATTGTATAATGAGCTCATAGTATAATAACCTATCAGTAATCTAATTCTGGAGAAAGAACATAAACATTGTCTTGAGTTAATCAGGGCGACCAACTATTCTTATCGTTTAAGTAGTCGTTGATGGAGTAGTATGCCTTTGAACAAAGGTTGGATTTTACTTGAGCTTTAAATGCATTAAAAGGCAAATCTAGCAAAGAAGAGGGTAGCTTGTTATAAAAGGCTATACCAAGCCCAACAAATGAGTTATGAACCTTATGAAGCCGGTGAAAGGGAGCACGTAGTTTGTCCTTATTTCTGGTGTTAACATTGTGAACATCACTGTTTTTAGTATACAAGTGTATATTTTGCCTAATATATATGATGTTGGCAAATATGAATTGTGATGCAACCGTGAGAATACCAATATCTTTAAATAAATCTCTTAGAGAAACTCTAGCACCTAGCTGGTAAATAGCTCGAACAGCTCGTTTTTGAAGGACGAATATATTTTGTATATCAGCTGCTTTGCCCCACAGCAGAATACCGTAGGACATAACGCTATGAAAATAACTAAAATATACTAAACGAGCTGTATCAACGTCAGTGTATTGTCTTACTTTCCTGACGGCGTAGGCAGCCGAACTGAGCCTTCCTGCTAGGCTCGATATATGTGGTCCCCACTGAAGTTTGGCATCTACTGTTATTCCCAGAAAAACTGCTGAGCTCACAGTCTCAAGCGCCTCTTTATCTAAGACGATGTTGGGTCCTAGATTTCTAACATTCGGTAAGGCGAACTTTACACATTTCGTTTTCTTGGCATTGAGAACTAGGTTATTTGACGTAAACCAATCCGTAACTATTGAGAGTGCACTGTTTACCTCGTCAAAATCTAGTCTATTCCTGTCTACTTTAAAAATAAGAGATGTATCATCAGCAAACAGTACAACGTCACAGATTCCCTTTAAATGGAATGGTAAATCATTGATATAAACTAAGAACAAGAATGGGCCCAGTATTGAGCCTTGCGGCACACCTAACTGAACTGGTAGCCCGGAAGATTTCACACCATTAACATCTACACA
Organism: Eremobia ochroleuca; assembly: GCA_949629135.1. NCBI lineage: Eukaryota > Metazoa > Arthropoda > Insecta > Lepidoptera > Noctuidae > Eremobia > Eremobia ochroleuca. The sequence continues at coordinate 10,471 of CATIVS010000175.1, read as the reverse complement.
TTGGAACCTATTATGTAAATAACAATTTATTACGTTGAGAGCTTCGTTTTGGACACCGTAATGACGTAGTTTACGCAAAAGCGTGTCATGGTGCACGCAATCAAAGGCTTTGGAAAGATCACAGAAAACTCCGATAGCATTTTGCGAGCTCTCCCATGCGTTAAATATGTGCTTCAGCAAAGCAACACCCGCATCTGTAGTCGAACGACCTTTTGTAAAGCCATACTGTTCATTATGAAGGAGGCTATTTAAATTAAAATGTCTTAGCAACTGCTTGAGTATTAATTTTTCAAATATTTTGCTAAATGCAGGTAAGATGGAAATAGGCCTAAAATTGCCAACATCGTTTTTATTACCTGATTTAAATAAAGGTATGACTTTACTATTCTTCATGAGGTCAGGAAAAATTCCTAAATCAACACATTTATTAAAAGTAACAGCTAGATAGGGGGCTACGATGTCTATTATATTACTTAAAAGTTTAATGGAGATGCCCCAGTAGTCACCGGTGTTTTTAGACTTAAGTAGGTTAAAAACATTAACTACATCATGTGGGGTTACATGTTCGAAACTAAATAAACGACTACATTGAGGTACACTACTATGCAAAAGGTTTTCAGCTTTAGACGGGGACGAATTTAAGGAGCGAGTCGTAGTTATGGGTATGTTGGCAAAAAACTCATTAAAAGCTTCAGCTACGTCAGCGGCTTTATTAACTAATTTATTATCGACCATAATCTCAAGTACTTTTTCTTGTTTAACCGATTTACCCGTTTCATTGTTAATAATTTTCCAAGTTGTTTTTACTTTATTATTAGAATTTTTAATAGCATCGCTTAAAAATTTTGATTTAGCAAAAGCACTAATCTTTTTAAATAATTTTGAATAATTTTTGACATACTCTAGGAAAGGAGTGTCAAACCTGTATTTTTTCAAACCATATAACTCGTATAGTCTCGCTCTACTTTTATAAATACCCGGAGTAGCCCATTGGTTAAAGCCAACGGAGGATCCATTAATATTAACAGTTTTGGTCTTGAAAGTAGATTGGTACTCTTTTTGCACAACATCAAAAAGGGCACCATAAATTTCATTAGGATTCTCGTGTTCTACTATAGATGGTGTAATTCTATGAACTATATTATTTTTAAACATTTTGCAACGGGTAGCTGTATAAGGCCTGCATTCAATTTTACACGGCTGTTTATGTAATGGCATGGGGAAGCTAGCTAATAAACCACAGTGGTCGGACGTTAAGTCAGTTAAGACTAATTTGTTTTTGGCATCAAAAACACTAAATATATTATCAAGACAGGTTGACGAAGATGCCGTGATCCTAGTAGGTTCAAAAAACAAGTTAATTAAATTATAAGACCTAAACAAATTGAGAAGTCTAATACTTAATGGAGTAACATCTAAAATATTAATATTGAAATCTCCGCATAAAATAATACTTTTGTTACTTGATTTCAACCTATTGAGAGAATCCTCCATTACCGATTCAAAACTAATAAAATCCCCAGAGGGGGGTCGATAAACGCAAATTATAACGTATCGCTCAAGTTCAACACAAGACAACTCTATAGTGCGTTCGATTGAAAGATTCACTAAATCTAAACGTTGTTTACATTTTAACTTGTTTGAAACAAGAACTAAAGAGCCACCGCGAATAGCACTTTTTCTCACAAATGCACTCTGTACGGTAAAGTTATCATCATTGATAAACACTACTTCATGTTCTTTCAACCAGTGTTCAGTCAAACATAACACCTGAACATCATAGTTCTCCATAAACAAACTTAACTCTAGCTCTTTGCCGGACAGACCCTGCATATTTTGATGTACAACATTCAACATATGTGGCTGACCCGTTGTCGCACCTAATAGTTTAAACTACAAGGCGTATCAAAAGTAGTGTTAGTACCACTACTAACAGTAATCGATGGTACCCTACAGGTACCGGTGTCACTGTGTATATTGTATGCTAAAAGATTAGCAATTTGTCTCCTACAACTAGGTGGCAAATACATAGTATAATTTGTCAGTTTGTAATCAGTAATGAATTGATTACAATCAAAATATAAAATAGCATCACTGTGATGACATGTCCTATTATAAATTAACATATTTAAATTATAAATGTGCCTATTTTGCTCATCAGACAAATAATGAGAATAAGGCAAGGCACAGAAAATAAATTTACAATTATTGGACTCATTGAGATGTAACATTAACTGGACAGATTCAATTATGTCCTTTTTACGTACAGTTAAACTATCCCCATATAATAATATAACAGTTGAATTGGGATTTATTTTTGTCAATTTAATATTACTAATTAAGTGGCTAATACTGGCACCGGGTAAACAATGATTAATTACATATTGTGGCGAACACTGATTAAATATACTACCAAAACCTTGACCAAATTTGTCAGAAAATACATAAGTAGTGTTAAACAATTTATTCATACTACTGCTATCATCTTTAATACAGCTATCTACTGACTGAGCTACTGAGGGTGTGGGTGTAATAACTTGAGGCTGGGGTTCCTGGGAGCAGGTACAGCTAAAAGAGAGGTTATTAGTCAGAGACTCATACCTCTCCGCATTGTACTTGACCAGGTCTGCCAACTCATTAGCCTCCTGCATGCGCTTACTCAGGTCTTGTTGAGAAGCCTCATATTTACTGAAGATGTCCTTCAGAGCATATTCCCTAACAAACAACTCATCCTGCAGGAGCTGAGTGTCAGTGTCATACCTAGTATTACATAATTCTATTTCTCTGTTACAGTTCTTTAATTCTTGTATTAAATTTAAATTTTTTTGTCTCAGTTTTATATTTGATTTCTTAACTTTTTGGCATTTTAATGATTTTTGAGTAAGATTTTTAATAAACCAAGTTTGATGTTTCTTTCATGGTGTTTAGTAGAAGGACCGATACAACTTTCTTAGGGATAGGAAGTGTCATATTATCCTAGTTTTCACACCTGTCTTAATCACCCGTGAAATTAAAAAAAAAAAAATGTGGTTTGTTAGTCGCATCAGCCCGCCACATGTCGCTTACAACAGTGGGAGATGACGGAGCAATCAAGCCTTACCACGAGCGCGGTCAGCATGCTGTTAGCAAATTTTATTTTCAACTTTTTTGTGTGTGGTTTTAATAGAGCGCAATAGTTTTGGTGTTATCTGCAATGTACAGACGCCAGCACATCTGGCTACCCGAAACTGTCAGATTTTCCCAATCAACTTTGAGCCTTATGCATTAGCGATAAAGTTGAAAATCTATTAAAGAAATCTGACAGATTGTAGTAGCTTGATGTGCTGGAGTCTGTACATTTAAGTACAGTTTGTTCTAGAAAATAAATTGGGTGCTTCTAAAGTCGTAAAATTGTGTTAAGCAACGAATAAAAGTTTAAAAATTAATAATAAATAATAAAAATGAAAAATAATACAATTTTGTGCTAGCAAATGACATCCCCAATCCCACAAAAGATTGTGTTGGTCCTTCTACCAAACAGCCTGTATAGATAGATAAAGCCACCAGCCATGCGATTCTGTTACCATCTCAACGTGAAAACTTTGGTGAAGTGAGTGTGGAGCGAGTCGCCAATAGTGTCAATCCCTAACATCAGCATGACTCACAGCTCACTCTAAGTTCACTTCACCTTAGTTATCACAGTGAGATTTTTCCAGAATCGACTGGCTGAACTTATTTACTTTGTTGTTGAACCATAAGCAAAACATAAATGTTAGTAGGTACATAGTATACATACATTATTGGGTATTTAATTCAACACAATAATGACCTACCATAAATAAATATTGTCACTATCTACACACAGTTACTGCTAGCAACTTGACCCCTGACATTATGTTTGCAATTATCTAATAACATAATACTTAATAATATAATATGTACTCCAAAGTCAACAAAAGAGGGGCCCACGGCTAAGTAATAACAGTTACCCGAGGCAATCTATCAGGCTAAGCTATGCTTGCCGTGGATGGGTGACCACCTTTACATACCACAGGCACAGAGGGGTCTAGCCCTCTGTGCCTCGGAAAGCATGTTAAGCTGTTGCTCCCGGCTGTCATTCATGGATCTTTGAGTCGTTATGGATAGTCAGAAGCCCGGATGTCTGACAAGCAGTCTTACCAATGTTTATCATATTACCGGGTAACTGGGTTATGGAGGTCAGATAGGCACTCGCTCCATGTAAAATACTGGTATTCAGCTACATCCAGTTAGACCGGAAGCCGACCCCAACAAAGATGGGAAAAGGCTAGGCAGATGATGATTTAACAAAAGGTTGAAATGATAACCTACTATTTTGTTCTGGAAAATACTTTCCAATTAATTTACTTACCCACTTTAAAAAGGAAAGTTAAAAAAGAAGAAATTTGAAACCCCCTAGAAAATCCCATAGAGTATTGTATCCCTTCTCATTGACTTGTCAGATTAACTTTTTCTTGCTTCGATAAAAACTGGTAATTGTAGAAGTTGGAACAAACAAGTATAACATATTAAGTTTTCTTACTTAGTTTAAAAAAGAACCCATGCCTAAACTCCAAGTGGTGAAGTCCAACTTATAACTCGGTACAAGTATCTACCTAATACTTCATAATTTTGTGATACACAGCTAGTCAGGCCTCCGAAATCCAATCATGAAACTTTCAAAAAAAATTACAAAATAATAAGTTTTTTTTTTCTTACCTTTCCCTTGGTGTTGTGCTGAGCCCCCCAGGCCGCCATCACATAGGGATCGTTGACGGACACGCACAAGATGTCGCTCACACCCTCACCCTTCAGCTTGTCAGCATTCTGCACGTACCCCGGCAGGTGGGTCTTCGAACACCCAGGAGTAAAGGCCCCAGGAACCGCGAACAAAACCACTGTCTTCCCCGCCGTCAAATCACATATATTAACTTTGTTCGCCGGAGAATCTTCAAACAAATCAGTCGCCGGCAGAGAATCACCAACCTAAGGACAGGAAGACACATTACTCATATATGCCGGCTATTATATAATTTTAAAACAGCTCTGACAAAATAATTACCTGTATGGGTGCCATGGCTAAATACGAAGTGTGTAGCGCTCGACCGACCGCTCGCTTTGACGATGAAGTTATACGAATAATTGACAACCCGGTGAGAAACATTTGTAGTGGGTTATGTATTTTTTATTATCTTTGTTTTATCGATCCTTTCAGTCAACAGATGATAAAATTCCCTGACCTCTGCTGCGCGAATGTGACTTTGACAGTTTCCTTTCGTTCGTTCGCTATTTGCCTTTTTCTATTTTTAATTGCTTATTAACTAATATTAATTTAGTGAAATAGACATTTTCTAAAATAATATACAATCTCAATTTTTGAATAACTGATATTTGATAGAAACAAGCAATTTTATTATAATCAGAAAATAAGGTTTCTGAACGTGTGCCATATGGTGTCTGTCTTGTCTTTGATTCGACGTAGACGGATATTAATGCTGCCAGTAGATATCAGTTGCAAAAGGTGATGGAAAATTAACATGCGTTGAAAAAACAATGCACTTCAGTGGTTTCTCCAAATGATTCGAAATTGTGAAAATTTTCAAGCTTTTTCTTTACAACAAAAGACATCAAACACTATGCCTGATACGTCATTGATGTGGATTATCCGAATGACGTTCGTTGTGAGACTCGATTAATAATACAGGGAACAGTTAGTTATGACGTAGCAACATTAATTGTCTATGGTTCGCTTTCAGTCAAGCATTCCTTCGACTTATGCTTGTTTGTTAATTATTTGAGTTTTTTAGGTCGTTTTCCACGTTTTTAGATATGAAAGTGTGTGATATAAGTCTTACGAAAAAGTGGCGCTGATATTAATAAGTTTACTACCGGTCTATCAACATGGATACCCCAACAATGGACACTATTTACCAAGCCATAAGCACTTTATATGATAACCCCAATGCAAGCGAAAAAGAAAAGGCTTCGCTATGGCTGGGAGATATGCAAAAATCAGTAAGTATTCTATTAAATCTTGATTACATTCATATTCAAATGATGAAACTACAATCAGTTGTTCAAAACTATAACCTTTACAGATTCATTCGTGGAAAATAGCCGACGAACTTTTACAGCAGAAGAAAGACATAAACTCATGCTACTTCGCTGCACAGACGATGAGGTCGAAGGTGCAGCACAGCCTGTCTGAGCTGCCCGCCGAGGCCCTCGTATCCCTCAGAGATTCTCTAGTGGCACACTTGGAGTGCACCTCCCCAGAGACAAGTGCCACAGTGCTCACACAGCTGTCCCTAGCACTGGCAGACCTAGCCCTTCAAATGCCTGCGTGGCAGAACTGTATTGGTGACCTAATTAAATCATTTTCGAACAAAAATGATTTCGCCCTTCTAGAAATATTGACTGTGCTACCTCAGGAAATAGATTCATCTAGCTTAAAACTTGGTGAAAATAGGAGGGAAGACATAAAGTCTGAGTTAAGGTCAAATGCTCATATAGTTACTTTGTTCTTAAAAGAAAGTATCACTAGTTCTCAAAATTCACATGTTGCATTAAAAATCATAAAATGTATGACGTCTTGGATACAGGTCAGAGCTATAAATATACAGGAAGTTCCTCAGAATGCTGTCATAGGGTTCAGTTTACAGGTGTTAAGGGATCATAATTCAATAAATACACTGCATGATGCAGCATCTGATTGTATTACTGCCTTGTTGCACTGTTTAGAAGAAAATAATAATAATGACAATATAGAGCAACTGTTATTTGAGAGTGTATCAGCTTTAGAGGAGAGCTATCACATGGCAGTGGCTCATGAGGAAGATGAGAAGGCTACGAATTATGCGAGAGTGTTCACGGAGTTAGCTGAGACGTTTCTAGAGAAGATTATTGTGTCTATGTCTGGAGGAACCTCTCACTTTGCTGTGAGGTCTTTGGAACTGGCATTAGTGTGCGTTGGCCATCATGACTATGAGGTAAGCAAATCAATCACCATTACAAACAGTAACATAACAAGATAACACTATAAAAATCAATTTTTGTAGTCTTTTGTTTTAGGTATAAATACTGTATGTCACTTCCTAATATTGTATGTCAGACAATGATGCCTGTTAATAGATTTTATCTAAAACTAGCTACTGATTGCTTTCTTTTACATTTGATCTATTATATCATGTTATGTTAGTTTAGTTTTGTTTGTAATTACCACAGTGTTATGTATGCCAGAGTTGTATGTATATCATGTGTTATTTTTCCTAGAAATAGAGAGTCATTAGTAATTTCTCTATAGGCATTAGTCATCACTTTGTAATGACTGCAGATAGCTGCATTAGTCAATGAATCACCCAATTCTGGTAGTGGCTATTATTTCTGTTTATGTGTGAATCTGTAGAAACTTCTGTAGATTTCTACAGATCACAAAAACATACCAAGAGTAAACACCCTTACCAAGGGTATGTTACCAAGAGTAAACACCCTTGGTATTGGGTTGGCACAAAAGTAATGAGACACCCTACAAATCTCTATAAATTTCCTTTTTGAAGTGAAAACTTCTTTAGCATTGTTGTGATTTGAAAGTCAACGAAACGAAAAAGCGACGATAAAAAGAGATAACACATACATCTATAGGATTTAACGTGCGAGAGAATGAGATAGAAGGCATTATACAGTGTTTCTTATATTTGTGATCTCCTCTTTGTGCGCTGTCTGTACCCTCTCCCGTCTTCATATGTTCGGGAATATTCGTGAGTCTTCGTAGATTGTCGGTACTGCTCTGGGCGCCTTCAAGCAGAAACCGCTGATAGTGATGATAAATGCCTCCGCACGATGCTTGGGTCCGAGCGTTGTACGTGTCTTAGTACGTGTGTGCGCGCCTGCGTATTTCGAAGCTCGGATAAAAGCATCATAACAACCGTGCTGTATTGTACAGGTGTATCGTTTACATAAATATTTCTTTATTTTAAGGAGTTAGGGGTAGTCAGAGGCATGAAAAAATGAGAATTTCCAATAATTTTTCTTGTCAGTAACTCAATTTATTTAATGAACGTAACAATATGACATCATTACATTATGTTTCAACTCGACTTCGCGAAAATTTGAAAAAATAATAATAATTTAAAACTAATTTAATAAAAAAAAAAATAATAATTTTAAACTTATAGCTGTTTGTGTTGGACCCTGTTCCATAAGGAGTGCCTTGCGGTGACCATCACAAATCCTTGGAGATTCACCTAAAATCAATCAGACAAGAAAAAATTGTTATTTTAATAGATAATCTAGTGCCTGATCGAAGCTGTTTTTTTTTCTTAAATCAACAAAATGTGTTCCTCAGGGAATTTATTTCCAGATTTTCGGGAAAACACTAACAGTTAATTGTTTATAAAAAATAAAAGTTTAAAAAAAATCATCACAATGAAACTATAAACACTGACAAATATTCAACCCAGCCCACCAAACTATCTGCTGCTATGAAGAAAAAACGACGAAGACGAGTCAATGTAGTTTTACTACACGATAACGCTCGACCTCACGTCGCAGCATCTGCCGTTCGCCAACAGTTGGAGAACTTGGTCTGGGAGAAGATACCCCACCCACCTTATTCCCCAGACCTCGCCCCATCAGACTATCATTTATTTAGAGCCCTGAAACAACATTTGCAGGGTAAACAATTTAATGATTTCTCTGATGTAGAGGCGGAGTTGAACAACTTTTTCGAGGCACAGCCATCAGAGTTCTGGGCGAAAGGCATCCAAACTTTGCCGGATCGTTGACAAGAAGTCTTAGATGCTAATAGTGATTACATCATTTACCAAGCTTTTTGTATTGTAATAATAATAAAAAAATAAAAACGTGAACCAAGTGTCTCATTTCTTCTGTGCCAACTTGATATGTTTTTTCAATATTTCCTGCTGCTGCTTTGCTTGAAATATCAATAGTCTACTTGCATAAGCACATTTATAAAATAAAAAAAAACCTTTTTTTTTATTGTTGTCACTGTTATTACAATTCTAAGGGAAACATTAGATGCACCCATATTTTTTTACGATAAAACTACAAAAGTGATTAACACCAGATAAGTTAATTGTCTGCAAACAATTAACTTATCTGATGTTAATCACTGCATCGTTACTGCAGGCACTAATTAGCAAACAATAGAATGTCTTCATCAGACTTATTTGATTTCTCTCATATTGGAAAAAAATACCTAATTTACCTAATATTATTTATAAAAATGCTGCAAATAAATTCCGATTGGCGATAAAAATAAAGGCACATATACACTTGGCTGGTTCGGTGTTTTGTTATAATTCACTTACTATCTCAATGACTTTACCTAAAATCGGGCACAAGTCGCCAGTACTTTGAAGCTGGATGGACGTACTTCATGATAGGTTGATACAATATTGATGTACGTTTTATGTAAGCCCTAAATATGTATGTTATGTGGTGACCTTCGTAGCGTAGATGCTGCGTTGTCGCCGCGTAGACATGATTGTATAGCTAGTAACGTTTCGGAGACGCATCGTCACTTTCAACGAACGCCTACATAGACACCGTCTACAAAATCACGCTCCACTTATCTATAAAACTAAACCTGCAAATTATCTTCCCCCACCAGGTAGCAGAGATTACTTTCAACCTGTGGTACCGGCTGTCGGAAGAAGTGTACCAACGTGACTACCAGCCTCTGACGGATGCCTTCAAGCCCCACATCGAGCGGCTGATCGAGGCGCTCGCCCGGCACTGCCAGTGTGAACCCGACCATACTTCTCTGCCTGAGGAGGGCGATGAGTTTTATGTAAGTGGTAAAGATCAACAGTCAACCTGAGTACTCCATTTATTACCTATTGTGCTAAGATCAAAATCCAAAATTGGTTGAGTATCAGAGCTTACAGATTTAACGTCAAAATGACAGCCAACCCAATTCGCCAACATAATTTATATATAAATTTAATTTTTTAATTTATATATAATTCTATAAATAAAAAAAACCATGTTATATGTTTACAAAGCATTATATTTACAACAGACATTCAATTTTTTAAGGTATCTGATTCGCGGACACCATTTTCCCCAAATTAGTACATAAAATACCGCCCCCCCCCCAACTATATGTCCATCTTCTCTTCCCAGGAGTTCCGCAGCAAGGTAATGGGTCTGATCAAGGATGTGGTGTTCATCGTGGGGTCCAGCTCGGTTTTCCGCCAGATGTTCGCCGTGCTGCACGCCGACATCAGCTGGGAGCAGACTGAGGCTGCGTTGTTCGTCATGCAAGCCGTGGCTAAAAATATATTGCCGTGAGTGGAACTTAATAGCTAGCTGCTAATGGATAAATTTCAGTTAAAATTTTCCCTCTTTCTGCTATCATTTAATATAACGGCCAGAAGTGGTCATTGTATTATTGGTTCACTAGCTTCAGTATATAGCAGTTTGTTGTGGACGTGGACGACAGCGGTTCCCC
>CATIVS010000174.1:0-11577 GCA_949629135.1 Eremobia ochroleuca | reverse complement strand
TGTAAGAAAATTAGGCGCGCCTTCTCACGGGTTAATGTCATTTCGTGACGCAGAAAAAGCTTGCATAATTGTATAGTTTTGTCCAGTAAATGCCGAAAAATTTCAAACAAGCTCTGTCGTATTTTCTATTACCCATTATAACAAGCTAAATTAATACGACATTAACATGTTGTTTTAGCTATCGGAAGTGTTCGAGCTAGAGATTGATCCCGTAATGCAAAGCCTGGGCTATTGCTGTGGTAGAAAGTACACATTCAATCCTCAAGTGCTATGCTGTTATGGCAAACAATTGTGTACAATACCACGGGACGCCAAGTACTTCAGTTACCAGAATAGGTAAGCACAACCCTCACAATATTTTATGAAAAAGTATTGAGTTTTAATTACACACTGACGATAGTTCAATTCTGTTAAGTAGCTGTGTAATTTAAAAATTCTTTACAGTCTGTTCATTTTAGGATAGTTTGCGTGCCGCATCCAAAAAAAGTTTTTTTTTTTTGCTTACTCGGTAAAATTATTATTAAAACAGTTTCGCGAAAAACTATTGATTATCGAAAGTTATTGAATAAAAATATGGTATGTGTCATCCTTTTCTGAACAGACAATAGAGAAATATGAATATTTAGGATTGAATATTTGACCAAGATTCTACTAAAACACGGATTATTAAATGAATGGAGACTTAGCGCGTGAACGTTAGCGATTGTCTTTTCCAATGTCGCCATACCAGTACATATTGACATTTAAAAAGTACTCCATTGATTTAAACTTTGTGTTTTGCAGCAAAATTAAATTCAAGCTCAAATTCTTGATATATCTTCCCCTATTTTAATTTTTTTAAATTATTGTTGATTTTAATGAGTACTATTTTTTAAATACATGATACACATACATTATACTTTCCAATACCTTTATCCATACTCTGACTAACGCTTTCGCAAGCTTTTTATGTTCTTTCTTGGTATACATATATCATGGGAAATGTCACTAAACTACCCTTTTTGTGTGTGTGATGAAAGTTACTAATGAGTGGTTGGAATTTTTGTTATACAAAGATCAAATAAAACAAAGAAAAAAGTAGTGTTTTCTTTACCACATGTAACTAAAGGCGTGCGCGAACTTATTTCTACAAATAAACACATGCACTACTACCGCAATACGGGTTGTGTAAAAAAAAACTTGGACCATTGACCAAATTTGCAAGTTTCAAAAAGCACTCTAAAATTATTTTAATATTTTTTTTATTGATTTTTATGACAAGAAAATCGTTAATTAAATATTTTTATAGTTTTAGCTTTGTAGCTAATTTTGAATTTATCTTCGCCAAGTCTAACAGTAATATATACAACGTGTAACGTTAAATGCGCAAAACCTCAGACACCCCAACTGATTTTTAATTCAATTGACATATATCAGAGAGAAAATAAGTCATTAAAAAAAATTGTAAAGGTTTTATGTGCTGTTTTAGTTTTATTGGCCATTCTGATCGTTTCTTGCGTCTGCAACGACGATTTACCGAGGGAGGAGTCGTCACCGGGCCTCTGCGCCGCGCTGACATTGGCTTGCTTGACCTATTAATAAATAGACACGGCAACGTTTTCAATGAAGATTTTTTGAAAAATGTGACCTATATTAAAAAGTGGTTCAATTAATTCTGCTCGTTATTCTGATCAAACTATTTTCAGGTTTTGCGCATTTAACGTTACACGTTGTATAGGTGAATCACGTAATTGATACAAAAAGTCCCGACCACTGCAGCTTGTGGTGTATATTTAACTTACTTAGTTACAAGAACATTTTCACTGCAATATCAAATCAAAATACTTTGCTCATTGGTTTGTCTCTTACATTGACGTAAAAACTAAAATATTTACGAAATAATATCAAATCGTAACAAGTCAGTTACTTGGTAGTGCGCATTAATCTGAAAATAAGAAACCATATTGTATTGACGCTGAACTAATCTTCAATAACTGCAATAAAATGCATTGCTATCATGTTACCCAGAAGTTTCAACTCTGTATAGCTGTCGTGGCATACTTGATGAAATGTTTGTATCTAGTTGATTTTGTAACTTGAGCGTTGCTTGCTATCCGTCGCGGAACAAAGGAATATGAGATCGGCATTCATCGGTAAATCAACACCTATTTAGACAATGTGTAGGTGCTTACTAAAGTTTTACGTTTGTAAAAACTCTGTAATTTTTACAAACGTAAAACTTATTATAGTTTATAATATAAATCTGTATAATAAATTAGCGACCCAACAAATCTTCGCACGAGTGTATTGAAACTAAAATCGTCCTCAATTTATTTTTACAAATAATTTTAATGGAGCTGGCTTTAAGTAGAAGTAAAATTAACAGATAAACTAACGTCTTTGTTTTACACTATTGTGAGGATAGTGTGCGAGGGTTTTTTTAATATAATGAAATACTACTCTGTCAAGAAATTACCGGGAAAATATCAATAATACACTTAATGTTAGTTATTCATCCAAATTTATTTTATCACCTTCAAAGTATGCTCCTTCAGAAACGATACACTTACGCCAACGAATAATCCAATCATCAAAACATTTTTAAACGCTTTTTCCGGAACTGAGTTTAGTTCTCGCCGCGAATTCTCCTTTATGTCTTCTACCGAATGAAAACGGGTGCCTCGAAATGGTAATTTGAGTTGAGGAAAAAGGAAGAAGTCGGCTGGAGCCTTATCTGGTGAATAAGATGGTTGCTGGATGGTATTTGTTGAGTTTTTGGTCAAAAATTCGTGCACAATGATGGCCTTGTGCGAAGGCGCATTATCGTGGTGAAAAATCCAAGAATTTTCTTTCTACAAATATGGCCTTTTTCGTCTAATTTGCTCTCTTAAACGCCGCACAACGCTCAAATAATATTCTTTATTTACCGTTTGACCTTCCGGCAAGAATTCGGAGTGCACAACACCGCAATAATCAAAGAAAACAGTCAACATGACTTTGACTTTTGATCGACTTTGGGCGTGGTTTTTTCGGTTTCGGTTCAGTTGGAAGGCGCCACTCCGAAGCTTGTTGACTAGTTTGCATGTCCAAGTCGTAAATCCACGTCTCGTCAGCAGTAAAAATGCGTTTCATGAACGTTGGGTCGGAATTGACTCGTTCTAGCTTGTCCTCAGCGACTCTTATGCGATTGAGTTTTTTTTTATAAAATTCAGATCTTTTGGGGCTAGCCGAGTGGCAACATGTTTCATACCCAAGTGATTATTTAAAATGGTGTGGTGGTGGTGTTAACTTCAGTTGCAGACGTTGATGAGGCCTACCAGAGTGAGGCAAATCTTCCATCACATCTCGACCGCTTTTGAACGCTTTGTACCACTCATAAGCACATGTTTTTGATAAAGTCGATTCACCGTAAGCCTTCTGTAACATTTTCAGTAACTCCGAACACGAAATTCCATTGGCGGCTAAATTTAAGACAACCTCATTGTTAGATGTTTTTGTCCATTATGAAATTTGCAATACACACTAGATATGATATACTTAACTAAAAACAGCACTGTATTAAATACAGATTAAATTTTAATCTAAATAACAGATGTAACTCAAACTCCGCGCCAAAATGGAATACAGTTGTGCCAATCTAACAAAAATAAAAACAAATTGAATTTGGAACCATAAACAAATCATCCATTCCCGATACTTTTTTGACTGAATGTACAGAAGCCAGCACATCAAGCTACCCGAAACTGTCAGATTTTCCCAATCAACTTTGAACCTTATGCTTTAGCGCTAAAGTTGAAAATCTATTAAAGAAATCTGACAGATTGTAGTAGCTTGATGTGCTGGCGTCTGTACATCAAAAATGGAAGAATAAAATCGCATTATATCCATAGAATGATACAGAAAACGATCGTTTTATTAGTATTGTAGAATACTGCTTTTACCCAGTTTTGCTCTTGTTGTCTGACTATATGTAGTTTGTTTCATATAAAATATGCCTATTTCCTTCCTACAAACGATCCGTTTGCCCAATTTCAGGTATAAGTCTGAAAGAAGGATAATGGTACACGTGATAACATTTATTTAAGTTCACAACATTACTGAATTATTAATCCCAAGGCGTTCTACAATCCGCGAGTTGACTAATTTTTTTTTATTATTTAAATTGAAGCTTTTTTACCTCACTAATAGCTTGGTATAAACAGTTTTTTAATATTTTTAAAAATTGAAAAGATATGAGCGTTCAAAACTCAATTAGACAGAGAGGGAAATACTGAATTGTGACGTCATAGTTCAGTATCGCCATATAAATTACATGCAAAACTTCGTTTTGCGAGAAAGAGATAGACAAAAAGTTTCTATAAGTTATAAGTTTTTTATTTTTCGACCGATTTCAAATTTGATTTCGAATTCTATTATTGTATTACATGTGTGGATATATTATCTACTAGAATATATAGTATTCAATATCATGCAACTACCCAATTGCGATTTACAAACTAAAATATATTATAAATGTGACATACGTACTTATATGTAGGTTGGTAAAATAGAAAACATTAATAGTATTAGGTACTAATCATACTCGAAATAAAAATTTAAACCAGTAAATACATTGTTAGAGCAACCAAGAAAACAAAGTCGCAGCCACCTGAAATATTATATGTATTGTATCATTAGCACCAGCCGGCTTATTGGTCTGCATTGACCTCATAAAAATCAACTAGGAACATATAAACAGCTACAAATTCATTTGACATTGTTTAATATTTTAGTACATACATCGGTTTGCGAGGTCAGGTCCTTGGCTATCAAAATAACGTAGTTTTACCATAACACGGTCACCATCGATTTTCTCACATAAAAATAGGCATTTCCTTGCTATATTGATGTGGGCTGTAAAGAACACACCCTAAAAACACAGTTGTACTGTGACAATATCGATTGGCATTGCATTTGTTTCTATATTTACTAAGGTATCGTTTTTACTGGCCATGTTTCGAATGTAAGAAATGAAATATCACTAGCTTCGCCCAAGTTGGTATGTCGATAAAAATGTAGCCTCTATGTTCGCCTATTTTCTTCCCCATGGTTCAAAGTAACCCCATAGCAAATTTACGAAAATCTGTCCGCCGTTTCGGAGATTCGCCGTAACAAACAGACAGACAAAAAAAATTCAAATTGTTTTTTTTTTTTTTATAAGTACCGAATATACATACTTACTTAGTATACACCTACATTTTAGTATCATCTTAACTAATATTATAAATGCGAAAGAAAGTTTGTTTGTTTATTATCTTTTCACGCCTAAACCACTGAACCGATCATCCTGAAATTGTGCATATACGTTGTCAGGGGTGCAGAAACGGACATAGAGTACCTTTCATCCCGAAAAAAAGTGCTGTTCCCGAGGAAAACAACAGTTACTTTATTATTATAATAGATGGCGCCACGTGTCTTTCGAATCATGATTGAATTATATCAGAAATTTTAGATTTTTTATTTTTTTATTTAAGCCTAATACATTTTGCGAGTCGAGAGTGTCGATAGACCGGTTTTTCAAAATCTAAATTAATGCGAGCGAAGCCACGGGCAAAAGCTAGTAAAAAATAATTTTCAACAGTTTCTCAAATGTTACACTGGCAATGCTTTATTTTGTTGCTACCTTTATAACTCAATGAGTATATAGCTTTATTCAATGAATAGGTTCAGCTAATATTTTAATGGAAGTGATTACTTCCCTGCTTAAAACTATACTAAATTATAAATTGAAACTAACTTCACTAGTGACTGGCTGAAACATAAACGATGTGTACAAAAATAAATATTCTAATATCGCGCAACTAAATGTTCTGTGCCTCAGTAATTATTTGTTTTGGTTTAAGCTGCCCGTTAGCCTCAATGTTGCATCGTTTAAATCCCGTTAGTGCAAAAATAAATTTACGCTTGGCATGCTGAGTCTCATCTTTGCAAAGTATAAAGAAACAGCAAAATCTCAATATATCTATTTAAAATTAACTGAAAATTAGCACATGTCTAACGTCAAATTCACTGTTGGTTTGGCTATAGTTTCGATAAAGAACATAAAATCAAACCAAAATTACAACATAGTCTTTGGTAAAAAAAATATCAAGAAATTTATTGCTAAACGTTGATAATTACGGCAATATACTGCTAGAATTATTCTTAGTTGCTAAAATTTACTTTGTATTTAAAATAAAGTCGAATAAGCGATTACCTAGTAATGGTAGGCATAAAATAGGTGTTTGGTCATCAAATTAAAAGCTTCATATAAATAAGTACTTTTTAAGTGCTGTAGTGCACTTGCAGAGTGTGCTATGTATAAAAATCTCACCGTGAGAACTTAGGTGAAGTGAGCGTGAAGTGAGATTCAGTAGACTAATGCTAGGGATTAACACTATTGACTGCTCACTTCACCTATGATTTCACGGTGAGATTTTTACAGAATCGACCGGCAGCTATATTATTTTACGTCGTACTTTTCTCTGTTATTGTACAACACTCAATAAAATAACATCTATGGAATCTGTTCATGATTCAGTAACCTCGGTACATAGCTTAATCCCTATTGATTTTGGCAAATTACGATAAACATACATGAAAACACTTTTAATATAATTCTTTTTTTTTATTGCACGACTCACAATGCGAAGCATTAGAGAGTGCTTTACTGTCGAATTTTTGTTTTTTGCCTCCTTTCTGCAACTGTTTCTATTGTTATACTCCTGCTAGTACACAGAACCTACTTAGTTCATATATCATTTATATATCATATTGTATAGATAATTTAATGGAGATTAATTCTGTACTTTTCAAAAATTTATTGAATGCAGTAAAAACGAAAAAGACACCAAAATATTTTTCAAAAAATTCCCATCAATCAAGTGTGAAACATGAAAACATTGTAGCTTGTGAAAAAATCAATTGAGTATTTTTTTTAATAGATTCGTTTCAGCCATATGTGAAACCCTATTGAAAATGGCTCAAAATAGTTTAATTATAATCAAAAAAAACAATTACGAGTCGTGAACTTTTGGATTTTCCAAATTTTTTCAATTTGCTCCGGTAAACCCTATTGCAAAAAACATAAAATGACGCATGTGTTCCCAAAAGGGCTAGACAGGGATCCCTTAGTATCTATTCTAAGAAGATAACTGCACCACATAATTCAGATAAATCAATGTCTGCTACACACTGTAGTGCCATGCTATAAGTTTCCTATCTTCTAAATAAACAACAATAAAATAACGAATTGGTCCGTTATTTATTATTATTCCATTTATTAAATTGGTCATACGCTAGACCAGTTCAATTACCTATTTATCACTGTTGTATAGTCATTGCCGGCTATGTTTATTTACTAGATGGGATACTTAGTATAGGACTAATTGTTCTCAATTTACATATAATACACTCATTCTATGCTCTCTCCCCCTATTGTCTTTAAATGTCAATTACTGCTGCTTAAACGATTGGATTGTATCATGTGTTTGAAATTATTATTTCTTTTCGATAAAGTGTATTATTTACACATTCTGTAGTGAAAAGAAATGGTTGTTTCACATCAAAATTTTGCTCATAGACATCTCAACAACAGTAGGTTTTAAATATTCGGAATCAAGAAATCTACGGTGACGTGCGGCGAGCTTTCCTGCGCGCTCACCCGAATTGGCGCAAGTATGCGTATGCATTTAACAGGAAGGTGGTATTTATTTGTGTGGGTGATAACTTAACAAACTCTTTGATATTTGTGGACAGATTAAATTTTTCAAGTAAGCATTCAATAAAACTCCCAACTTTAATACAAAGTTGAAACAGATTTTTACAATGAGAACTACCGGTTGATATGTCTATGTAAAGGGCTGCTGTCTCATGTCACGGGCTTTCGATAACCCACCATGTGCGCTCCGCCCACTGTCTTAACTATTAACCCCTTTTATGTTCTCATTGCTTACTAAATTTTTTTCGCCCTGTCCACGCACGTCCTTGCCTGCACACAATGTTCCTGTACACGCTCGCTTCACATCACTACTGCTACATGGACGTTATGAAATAAAGTCTAAAAGCGTATGGGGTTGTCTCCGATAGATACACCTTCTGCCAGAAATGCTTCAATGACATCCAAGGAGACACTGTCACGCTCGGCGATGACCCGTTGCAGCCACAAACGTGAGTATCTCTATCTATCTGAGTTTCAATGAAATATCAATTTTGTAAACAAATAATCTAATAATTGAAAAACACCTTTGATTAAAGAACTTTCACGCGAAGAATGATATGCGGTGAATATTTCAGTGCAATCAAGAAGGATCAATTCAAAGAAATGAAGAATGATCACCTAGAACAAGAACCATTTGTTGTATGCCTGGATTGTGGTAGAAAGCAACACCAGATATGTGTATTGCACCACGATTCGATATGGCCTCAGGGCTTCTGTTGTGATAATTGTCTGAAAAAGAAAGCTGCTAAACGGAAAGAGAACAAATTCTCCGCTAAGAAACTTCCTACTTCCAAACTTGGCATTTATATTGAAACAAGAGTCAATAATTTCCTTAAGAAAAAAGAGGCTGGCGCTGGCGAAGTGCATATCAGGGTGGTTGCTTCGTCTGATAAGGTAAGGGGCATCCAAAACATGTACTTTCATTACTCTTACATACAAATGGCTAAACCTTTCAACTGTCTCACTATTCCAACTAATCTTTGCATCATTGTTATGAAGCTTTTCACGTTTCCTACATTCTCCTGTTGTGATGAGTCTGGCTTAATCCTTCGCTGTTTGTTACCTAAAATACTTTGTTCATGTCATATCATAAATCACAACTTGCTTTTTTCCTAATGGTTTTCATGAAATCTTTTGATTCTCCCATATATGTTTCGTTACATTGTAGGTGCAATATTGACACAAATCACAACACAAATCTGTTGAACAGTGACTAAAACTTTCGTATATTTCAGATGGTGGAAGTGAAACCTGGGATGAGATCAAGATTCGTAGAATCTGGTGAACTGTGCGCCGAGTTCCCGTATCGGGCTAAAGCGTTGTTTGCATTTGAAGAGATCGATGGAACCGACATTTGTTTCTTTGGCATGCACGTGCAGGTGAGTCATCAATGTTAATTAATTAGGGGAGGCCGGGGCTGAAAGTTCCGATTTTCAAATAACATGAAAATTTATGATGAAAATGATAAGATGTCAATATTGATATTAGATTTTATTAAAAAGTCTTAATCGGTCTCTGTAATAGTAAAGTCATTTCTGCTAGTTTCTCTATATTTTTTTTTTGTACAGGCATATTTTTGCAAAATTTCGGAAGGGAACATTCAACCCCGCTTTGGGGCGAGTTGTTCCATGTGTGGGGCAAATTGTGCCACTTAGATAATATTAATAAAGTATAAGGATAATGTATGGTTTCTCTGGTTAAATAAAACAATAAATAATTTCTATAGTTAGGTTCATTTATTTAGTTGTTATGCAATGCTATAAACTTTAAAAAACAACGAAAAAACATTACTAGCTACAACTAGATTCACATTTTGTATTGGTTTACAAAAATTGAGATCTATTAGCTTATAAATCTTACTACCTACATGCTTAAGGATACAAAAAATCGTACTGGAAAGGATACTCGAGATAAACACTTTTTTATAACTAAAAAATGTTGGCAATTCCATAACAGCACTTAAAAAAAGACAACAAAATATAACTGGAAATCTTCAGATAAATGTTTCTTTTATTAATTCAACTATTATAGAGATTTATCAAGTTAAAAAAATTATCACAAACATAACTGCACTTATTTTAACTACATAACACAACAGGGGACCTTCATGCACACGTTTCATTAATAAATTTAATGATAAGTGAGATCAAAACTTACAATTATAATCAAATACCAAAATGAAACTGCTAACGTCAATATTATTTATCATCTTGAAGTTATCAAATTATTATTAAATCAGTCGTAATCAACTTTGGTAATTTTTATTCTTATCCATCGTTAAATTTTTCATCTGACTCATTTAGGATTCACAATTTAAGGATCGATTGGGGTAAGTTGTTCCGGGGAACAACCAGCCCCTTTAGGAGGGAACTTGTAGCCCCAAATTATATTTTTGTATAAAAACGGTCATGCTAGCAAATTCACAAATGCAATTGAGAAAACATTCAAGCTATAAGATACCTAACTAATGCCACTCTAAAATTGGAAAGATGCACATAAATCGGCCAATAATAACGAAAAATAGACCAAAAAGTTTAAATACGAAAAAATTTACTCACGTGGTGTTTTAATAGCACGGTGCACACAGCCACTCTTCCGCCGCCGTCGGAGCAACTAAGATAGCTGCCAGCGCGGCGCATCACCTGATGCTTAAACGACGCACTTCTCGTGTATTGCTACCTCTTTTCTTAACAAAGTTATTACTGTCGGAACAACGTGCCCCGGGAACTTCCAGCCCCGGCCTCCCCTACACAAGAATTTCAACTATTGTCGATTGATTTTATTTGTTGGGGTTTTTTTTTTTTAATTTTCTATCTAATTGTTACTAAAATTGTGGGTGTATTTTCCCGTTCATTTTATACCATAATTAGATTCTTGCATATATTTTATTGAACAGGTTTGTTAACCATGAAAAATTGCAGTATCCTAAAGAAATTGTACTGTCTGATTAACCTATCCAGATTTTAACATAAACATTTCTCTTCCAGGAATACGGCAGTGAGAGTCCGTCACCCAACACGAGGCGTGTGTATATAGCATATCTAGACTCTGTACATTTCTTCCAACCGCGGCAGTACAGAACTGCCGTCTACCACGAGATTTTATTAGGATACTTAGACTACGCCAAGCAATTGGGCTACACGATGGCCCATATCTGGGCGTGTCCACCCTCAGAAGGAGACGACTATATTTTCCACTGTCATCCACCTGAACAAAAAATTCCTAAACCTAAAAGGTTACAAGAGTGGTATAAGAAAATGTTAGATAAGGGAATTATAGAGAGGATAATACTAGATTATAAAGACATACTCAAGCAAGCTATGGAGGACAATATCTCGTCAGCGGCGGAACTGCCTTACTTTGAGGGTGACTTCTGGCCCAACGTCCTTGAGGAGTCCATCAAGGAGTTGGATCAGGAAGAGGAAGAGAAGAGGAAGCAAGCCGAAGCCGCTGAGGCAGTGGTCAGTATCAAGTATATGATGGTTGGAATGGTTTTCGCAAGTTGTGAATAACACCGGGCCGTGTGGGTGGTCAAGTTTTTTTTTTTACTGAATACGAAGGGGTTTATTTATAAATGTTGCTTTTTAAAATGAAGAGATGCTTAAACGTCAAAAATGTTAGGTTAAACTCGCTAATCATTACTTAATGCAACGTTTATGAATGAACTCCTAATAGTCAGGTCTTAACTTGTTTGTGTTTGAACTAAATCACTAAAATTCACAAAGGGCCGATTTTTCAATCGGTAGACATAAGTGAGGATTTCACCAATGAACCTGAACGCGATCAACACTTCTTAACCGCGTTCAAGAGCTGCCAGTGTCAAAATTGTTGTGGAATATTGACACTGAAAGCTCTTGAAC
>CATIVS010000173.1:0-53496 GCA_949629135.1 Eremobia ochroleuca | reverse complement strand
AATGCTAGATGCGAAAGTACGCTAACCCGATTTTTCTGACAGCTGATCAAGCATCTGATAAGTAAAACTATTGTCAAAAAAAAAACCATATGCGTATACCAGGGAATTCGATCGTGGCAAGATGCCGCATCCTTCAAACTGGTAATAAGCACCACCGCGATTTTTAGTTAATTTGCTTACAATCAAATGGCAGTAAAATACTCTGCAAGCTTACTCGCGACATCATGTAACAAAACATTCCGTATTTTAAACTAAACGACTGCATAACAAACAAATAAGAATAGTCCCCATTGTAATAATATGTACTTGCATAATCTTACTATAATAAAATAACAGCCAGTCACAGGAAATCGTTACTCGAAATTAGCATGGATGGTTTTGATGAAAGAATCACAAAATCATGACAATTCATCTAATTCTAATATGTATAACCTGATAACTAATACAGGTTCATTTGCAAAAACATTTTTGTGAATAGATAAAATAGAGTTGTTTGACTGTGGACATTGTATAAAGGGACCAAGGGATCCTGCCAAGTTAAAGGGTAGCAGACAATCTGCCAATAAGATGTATAATCAGAAATCTCTCCGCTAAAATAAATGTGGTGATTTATGTCTGTGACTGATTTAAGTATGGGCATTTAAAGACCCATTTAGCACAATACTACAAAATATGCAACACAATTTGATATTACTAAAGTACTAAATAAAATGTAACTAACCTTGAGAATTCCATTTCAGATCTATTTTGAGATGCAGTTTCCCTTGAGGTTCTAGGTCCACCTGGAAACATCAAATGTTATAAACCAACAATTTTTGTAATTAATTATTTATTTACATCATCAACAGCATAATACACATTATTATTACAAGTGGATAACTGTTCACAAAATTAACTTTCATAACCAGTCTAGCATGTTGCCCATTTGAGTAGAAAAATATAAACATATTGCTTCATCCCTATTAATTAGCATTATTGCTAAGCATACTAATGGGATAGTTTCCTATTATAATAACAGTATAATTATTTGAACTGTCTAAATAACAAGTTTAGTGACCCATTTAATTAAAATAGAGTAAGTAGGTACTGACTTAATTTAATAATTTACCGTACTAGCAGGAAATTGTACCATTTATTCTGATTTTCACATGAAGATTGAAACATATCAACAAAGACAAAGTAGGAGTTGACACATCGCTGAGACAATGTCAGTGACATCTCGAAACAAGTTAAATATAGCTGAACTAATAATTTATTATACCCACACAAATCACAATTACGTAAATACTACCGCTACAACCAAAACGAACAAGGAAAACTGAATGAACAATTATTTCCTGACATCACAAATAAATGTAAAAATGCACCTCTTCCTTAAACTTCACATATTTAGGGTCTGGACATGAAAACCTTCTCCTAAAATTATTCATCACGTACACTGAGACTCAACAGTAAATCGCACATACTAAATGTCTGCGGTGACACTAAAATGGCTTATCAAAGAAAACAAATATTATGTCAATTGTTGATAACAAGCTGTAAGACCAATATGGAGTTTTGTAATCTTATCTGTGGCTTATGGAAGGTAAACACACACTGATCTAAGGATCTTGTTAATCAGTCTTGCAGTGAACTTTTGTCGAAGCGGTAGTTTTAGTGTTTTTGTGAAATAAAGTTTTATTACAGGCATATCATTTTCTTCAGGATTTTAATGAAGTGATGAAGTATTGACAAATTAGTGGTGGTTTGAACTTATTTCTTAAAAATATTGACATTTCTCATTTCAATTTGTAAATTGGACATTTGAATACTGTAATTTATTCAAGTACAAAAACTGAATTAAAGAAGTCACTTCAAGAATCCATCATCAAAATAGTGTTGTAAGTACAAATAGCACTCACCCAAAAGTCTGTGGCATCCTTGTCTCGGTGCATGAGGTCTTCAAATGGAATTGTGCAGTTGGCCACAAAGTCATCTGGAGGTATTGCAGCATCGTGGAACACCGTGATCCCCAAACTGTAGCATTACACCCAATGAACAACTATTCCACATAGATCATGTTGTATTATTGTTTTATACATGTATAGGGTTTGATTTTCATGTGAGTCATAATTATGATGTCATTGTCAGAAGTTTCACATTCCAATAAGAATTATATTGGTAATGGTTGACAAGTTCAGCTGTTCAGAATGAGACTTGAAAAGTTACTGTTGGAATAACACTGAGTATTAATATTTATTTACAACATGATTTCATTGATCTTAGGGAAACACAGACCACAATAACAATTCAATTTTATGGGAACTCGCTTGACCCAATTGAATAATCGACGCTCAAATAAGAATAACATGTGAAACAAATAATCAATGGAATGATAACATACCTGCCAACATTATGGACTTCGTGAATGAAGGTCTCATTCCATACAGGGTCGAATGTCTTGGGCTTGGTGCTGGAACGGTCTAGATGGTGCTCGTCGGCGTCTATCGACACGTACGGATCTATCGGCTGGTCGTCTGCAACCATACCCCGTATTTACATATTAACACCAACACCCATCTCAGTAAACACGCTACACCTACTTTATACATAAAATTACAACTAAATCATGCTCCTGTAATGAACATCTTTGCACAATCATCCGCAATAATAAGTTGGGGAGGCAGCCGAGCCGTTAAATGAGGCTCACCTGGCTTGCCGAAGGTCATATTATGCCGTTTCTGAAAGTCGGTCGGCCTGAGACCCGTCGCCTCGCAAACCCGTACTCGCACCGTGCCACTGAACATGGTGCTGCCGGCCAACGAGCAGTATCACCGAGACCGCGCCGCCACACGATCACTTCCACACTATAAACCCACTTAAAATCATTGAAGGTGCTTCATAATAGAAACAGAAATTAAATAAAAGACATGACAGCGACCAAATCGGCCATGGATGGATATTTTCTCTATGGTTACTAATGGATTCCAATTTCGATTTCCTGAAGAATGTTATGGGATTTGGCTATGGTATTTACAGACAAAACAAAAGGACAGACACCGATTTCACTCACGAGTACGACGAACATTTAGTATTTTATCTATGCTCACGACTCATCACAATCTATTCCAATCTTCTGTTACAAGAACGATCTTGGGCACATACAACTCACTTATTATTCCAAAATAGTTGACGATCCTTTATTTGAACTAGTTTTTATTATTTTAGAATAAAACTGACCAACGTCTCAGCAGACAGAATTATTTATTAGCATGTTTTTGTTGTTTGTGCATATTGATAAACATCATTTTGCCAATAAAAAATACGAATTACCTATAATTTAATGTTTTCGTATATTACTTATTCTCTGTAAGCCTTCCTTTTTTACTTCATTATATTACTAAACTTTATTTTATTTAATCCGCAGGATCCAGGGTAAGCTGTGGGGGCAGCCCTGCACTTTCTTTATAGAAATGAAAATGACAGTGACATTACGCGCACAGATTAAAAATCTTCGGAAAGAGCTTTTGTTGTTGTTGAAATAAATAATGAAAATAAACATTTTACAGTGAATTAAGTAAACGTACACAATGGGATTCCTAACAATATTGAAGAAGTTGCGGCAGAAGGAAAAGGAGATGAGAATACTCATGCTGTATCCTTGTTAAAACAGATTTTTATATCATAACCTTATTGTACCACATCCGCCTTTGATTTCCTTAGCACAACTTTCTTAGAGGTTTGGACAACGCCGGTAAGACGACGATATTGAAACGTTTCAACGGCGAGCCCATCGACACCATATCCCCGACGCTGGGCTTCAACATAAAGACACTGGAGCACCGTGGGTATAAGCTCAACATTTGGGACGTCGGTGGACAGAAGTCTTTAAGGTAAACTTGCAGATCGTGACTTTATTCATAAATCGTCGAAGCAGTACTGATTTAAATTTTCATCTGTAATATTCTATGAAGTGTTGTAAAGATTGTTTTAAACATCAGTTGATTGCCATTCTACAGAAATACTGCCATCTGGGAAAAAAAAAAAACAATACTTATCCACTTAATACCACATTGCACAAATTGACAAAATGTGAGAGTAATGTGTATGCTCCTTTTAATTTCCTATTCTTTGGAAAGACAGTTTAGTTATTGGGTAAAAATATTGAACAGCTGGAAAACTATTTGTACAAAATGCTAAAAGTGTTGTACTAATTTAGAGTAATATGACTGTAGTGGCATGCAGTCTGCTATAATGCACATTGCCTTAGAGTTATACTCACAATCAGACATACTATCTTCTCAGACCCCATGTAACAGAAATTCCAAAAAGTGTGATTATGATTACGACATGGCTGACAAAGTCAAAGTCAAAGGCACTTTTGAACACCAAAATTTACAAAAAAACAGAATGTTTTCTAGTCATCCCTTCCAAAAGGTAGTTTTGTATGGAGAAGAATGGACAAGAAACTCCTACATCCTACTCCTCCTTTGCACTTTTAATATATTTTAAAAGATTTTTGTATACATTAATTATAATTATTATATGTGAAGACAATGCACCTAGAACAAAATTACTCTACCACAAAAGATAAAAACAATTAAAAATATAGCAATGATGACAGGTAAATCAATTATAGATAGATACATGGTGCTCATATATTTACAAATATTGTAAAAGTAGATGATTTTCCTAAAGTTTTAAAAAGTGTGAGAGTTACAGTAGTCACAGAATGTAAAAATTAATGTCATCAAAATTAAAAAAAAATTAAAACTATACAACGTGTAACGTTAAATGCGCAAAACCTGAAAATAGTTTGATCAGAATAACCACTTGATGAACCACTTTTTAACATAGGTCACATTTTTCAAAAAATCTTCATTAAAAACGTTGCCGTGTCTATTTATTAATAGGTCAAGCAAGCCAATGTGAGCGCGGCCCGGTGACGACTCCTCCCTCGGTAAAGGGTCGTCGCAGACGCAAGAAACGATCAGAATGGCCAGTAAAACTAAAACAGCACATAAAACCTTTACATTTTTTTTAATGTCTTATTTTCTTTCTGAAATAGGTCAATTGAATTAAAAATCAGTTGGGGTATCTGAGGTTTTGCGCATTTAACGTTACATGTTGTATATCGCACCTATGGTGCAATAACGTCACTTATGCAAATGATGTAATATTTCAGGAGAAGCGTTTAAAAATTCGCCATCCTATTATAATGTTCTTCTTCCTCTTCTTGACTAAAGAGATTAACTGGTAAAGATAAAGATAAAGATAAAGATATATTTATTTGTAAACATGTGTAACATTATACATATACATGCAAATGTGGATGTAAAAGTGAAAATATGAGTTTCAACACGTTTTGCCACCATTGGCGTACAAAATAAATTATAGCCACTTGAAATATGACACAATTAACACAAAAAAAAAGCATAACAAAATTAAAATATAATACAAATAGATTAGAAACTATCGTTTAAATAATCTTTAACAGAATAATAACATTTTTCATTAAGTAACTTCTTAAGTTCTCTTTTGAACAAGTTTGGCTGGTGTATATTTTTAATAACCTCTGGAATCTTATTATATATTAATGGTGCCATACAAAACACGCTTTTATGGAGGAGTGCTGTTTTCGCAGAGTGAGGCTGTAAGAAATTCTTATATTTAGTATGTCTATTTCTAGTGACATTGTCTGACAAAAGAGGAAACCAGTGAGGATTGTTTCTAACAAATAAAGCTATTTCCAAGATGTATAGTGACGGAAGCGTCAGTATATGGTATTTTATAAACAGTGGTTGACAGCTGTCGGTACTTTTGATCTTAAACATAGCCCGAATACAACGCTTTTGCATTTTAAATACCATGTCGGTGTTTGTCGAATTACCCCAAAATATTAGACCGTATCTAAGCACCGATTCAACAAGTCCAGAATATGCCATGAATAATGCGTTTCTACTCACTGTTGGTGCCAGTTTGTACATCGCAAAAGATAAACTACTTATTTTTGTACAAAGTTCTTCCGTGTGACATTTCCAATTGATTCTACTGTCAATTTTTAAACCGAGGAATTTGGCTGTTTCTACTTGATTTATTATATTGTTATCATATGTTAATTTAAATTTAATTGAATTTTGAGGTCTTTGACTGTAGTTCATTAAATTTGTTTTATTTATATTTATTTTTAGATTATTATTGATTAGCCATGTTATGATAGATGTTAGTGCTTTATTTATGTCGTTTTCAAATAGATTTTTATCATTACACGTAATGTTTACTGTGCTGTCGTCTGCAAATAATATCATAGGTTGCACAGTTGCATTAGGGAGATCGTTGATGTAGGTAATAAATAGTAAAGTAATAAACTACAACTTTGAACTTCATATTAAAGTTAAAGCGAACATCTCACAATTTTGTAATAAAATAATATAAACATTTAAAATTTACAACCCTCCCAAATTGCATAACATAAGTGACGTTTTTGCACCGTAGGTGCAATATTAAAACTCTAGATTGTCCTATGGAGCAGGACCAGCATTTTTCCAAGCATTCTTATCTTGTATATAATCCTCTAATTTGTAATATCCTTGTTTACAAAGTGTACTTTTAATATGAGTTTTAAAGGACATGGCTAAAAGAAAACCCAACTTTTTTTTTTTTTTTTTCGATAAAAACTTCTTATGTGCGGTCTGAATGGGATTAATGTGTACATGAAAAAAACGTTTTGATTTAAGTAGTTGAAAAACTATGGGGTGAACACGGACTAGAAAAAAAAGAAGGACTCCGCGCCACGCATATCGAAAGTGAAGCACAGTAAGGGTGCCGGACCGTTTGTACAAACGTGCTTCACGCACACATTTACATCATAGAAAGCCGGCCGGCCGCCATTACGCGACAAGACGGCGTCTTTGTAGGTACTATTTACGTGAAGTAATAAAATAAAATAATGCCATCTTGTGTTTTGAAAACGTGTAAAAATAATTCTACATCCCAGAAAAACTGTCAAGGAATAACATATCACAGTTAAGGCACAATTTTACTTGTTGATTTATTGTATTTTTCACATTAAGACATTTGACATAAGTGTTGTCAGAAAATAAATGGTTAAGTGTCCCGAGAGATTGGGTAATTTTTTTTTTGTGTTCTTTGTCATTTTTTTGCAAGTATTGACTATGATTCTTTTTATAGATTTCCTACAGCAAATCATTCATGGAACAATGATTGGATTATAATAATACTAGCGACCCGCCCCGGCTTCGCACGGGTGCAATGCTGATCACTATCACTACATAGTATAAAACAAAGTCGCTTCCCGCTGTCTGTCTGTCTCTATGTATGCTTAGAACTTTAAAAATAAGCAACGGATTTTGATGCGGTTTTTTTTAATAGATAGAGTGATTCAAGAGGAAGGTTTATATGCATATAATACATGCATAATATAGTAGAGAAACACTGATAATTTTAGAGCCATTATTTCTCTTAAAAAGTATAGGATAAAAAATGGTTATTGTGGGTTATCCTTAAGAGATAGACATATGCTATTGCGGACTTTTTTGTAGACCTTTTTAAGGTGTACAATACTGTAGTACATTATTTTGATCTATCTCTTAGGGTTAAGCCAGCGTTTGCAATGTAAGCGCAAAAAAATGTGTTTATTTACGACATCACATTAGAAACCCCTAAAATGATCAGTGTTTCTCTACTATATTATGCATGTATTATACATATAAACCTTCCTCTTGAATTACTCTATCTATTCAAAAAAACCGCATCAAAATCCGTTGCGTAGTTTTAAAGATTTAAGCATACATAGGGACAGACAGCGGGAAGCGACTTTGTTTTATACTATGTAGTGAAGAAACTACAGATGTGAAGACCATTGCGTTCCGTCGAAAACAAGCGTGATATGCTGTATACATTTTGATACAAATCATCAATTGGCGAGGGTTCTTAGATTGGAACGGATTAGCGTGCTTTTGTAATGTTTCTTGGATCGATAAAGAATGCAGTGTGGGTTAGTGAGTGTATGTATGTGTTGTGAAGATTCTGATTAAATCATTTGAATAAATATTTCAGTTTTATTTTCTACAGAACGTTAAATAGTTTTCTTATTATAGGTAAAATACACCTTGTGTGTTTTAGGTAAGTAAGCTTTAATACACATCTCCCTATCTTCCTAATCGGTAAATCAAGACAATCAATTGAATTACGTATTCTACAGCAGCGTTTTTCTAGTCATCCATACAAAATAAACACTTAATTTTGAGTTTTCAGTAGTATATTTTTGTAATTTCAGTTAAGTGGACTTCTTATATCGCTTTATTGTAATAAATGAATACACTGTCCAAATATTTAAAACATGGGGAAATTTTCATTCATCTGGTATCCCTCAAATCACGCACACATAGACCGGTAGGGTGCTTCACTTTCGATACGCGTGGCGCGGAGTCCTTCTTTTTTTTCTAGTCCGTGGGGGTGAAGTTTCTTTTTTTTTTTTTAATAAATCATAACTACAAATCCTTGTTAATAAACAATGATATTTAATAACATATTGTTGATAGGCAGCTACTATTTTATCTGAATCTAGCTTTGTTTTTGTTCAAGCTAGAAAGAGATAAAGCATTTGTTCGCTACCTACGCCGCGCGGCTTAGACCCGGCGCGGTGGTGGCCGGCACCAAAACAATGGTTTTTGGCGCTCACGCTTGCTCTGTAGTAAACCTGTTTCAATGAAATCAATGATTATTTCTCTAAATATCTATTTACATATACAATGACATGAATATTTACTGTTTAAATTATTATATTATATGTGAGGACTATGTGGGTCATTGTTTCTGTTTTAATCATGGTCTGGCAGTTTGAGTGGTGTATGCGACCTACACAAATGTCCTGTCCTTGGTATTGCCCGTCGAATCGTTGAGCTCCTTAAGTTCTGAGTTGAGCTGCACAGGTACTGACGAATGCGTGCACTGACTGCACAGGTGCACTTCATTTATTTATTTTATTTTACCATTTATGTACACACATACACTGGACAGCAAATAGACCGGGCCACCCGCTACCTTGGAACTCTGATTCGATTTTCTCAAAAAGAACTCTACTTGCGAATTCTAGTCAAAACAAAGCAAATCGTTAGCATTGTGTTTGTTGCTTGATTACAATGTGAGTTGATGATACTTTAGAATAAATTTATAGTAAATTTAATCACCATTAAACGCACTTTCTGTATGTATAACTATGATAGTTGTAAGTTTTATACTTTTTGAGAAAATCGAATCAGAGTTCCAAGGTAGCGGGTGGCCCGGTTTATTTGCTGTCCAGTGTATATAAACAGACAAGAAAAAACAGAACAGAAAAATAGGTACAAAGGTGATGGTTATTTCATAAGAAATCTCTTCCAACATACCTGCGATAGGACATTAGATTGAGAGATGTAGACAGCGTGTGAAAGAGTAAAAGAGACAAAAAATATACATGAAATCGTAATCAATTATTCACGTAATAAAACTAAACAAATACTATGAGAATATACATACATACATACAAATAAACATACATACATACAAAAATACATACATACTTTTAAAATAAATATCACTAGGATGTTAATAAATATCACGTAGGTAATCAAAATAATAAATACATACACAACTATGATGAAGTGGAGAGATAAAAGATAACTAGACATTAGGGATGTCAGGCGGTAATGAATTCCACAACCGCACCGCGTGCACTGTGAAGGAGTAGGAATAGAAGTCAGCCAATATACATGGCCCTCAAAGATTATGTCCGGATTTTTGAAGCTTGTATTATTCATATGTTGCTTTAGCCATAAAGTGGTTAGCTAGTGACCTCGACAATTGATCATATAATTCTTACCTGAGCAACCGGCAGCAAGTTCGTCATGCTCCCTTAGATGTCACTGCTTGCGGTAGCGTCGGGGGTCGGGTTGTCTCCTTCCCTCAAATATGGCGAGGGGGGTAATGGCTGACCTTTGCGTTATGCTCGTGAACGGGTGCTGCTTGTGGTGACTGGTCGTCTTGCTGACCATGGTGTTATCATTGTTATCATTATTAATAACTTGTTTATTTAGTTTCCTTATGGTCCTAGTTTATCATTTGTGACTTCAAGCGACAGCTATGTAAACTGAACCCAGCATTGCATAAATATGTTAGCGGTCACGCCCTTTATACCTGGAGGCTTTTATTTAATTTCCATTTATTAATTTTTGCTTGAGTACGTATAGTTTTTTATTGTATTTCTTGGTATATTGGCGTTGCCAGCTGACATATGGCAAATAATTTAATTTAGCGTTGTGTGTCTTGTAATGTTAATTACTTTGCATACCTTGTATTGTATTCAGTCAAGTATTTTCTAACTGAACAGACAGCTGTGCTGCTGGGGAGTTTGTTGCGCCACTTCTTCTTCCCAGCGAAAGCACTAGGAAGTGGTGAAGGGCGGGCGTTTTGGGGGACTGTCTTTTGTAATTTTGACGTTCGAAAAGTGCTGATTCTCAGCCTAGTTTGAATAAATGACTTTTGATTTTGATTTTGATTTTGAGTTCAAAAAGTTTTGCCTGCTTTTACGAAAACCTGGAGTCGCCCAGCCACTAAATAAAAACTTTGTGTAAATACTTTTAGTTTTTAGTAGAAAAGTGTTATTAAACTGAGCGTTTAATAGTAAAAAGAACTCATTTTGCTCACCTATATTATTAACCCTTTCGTTACGGCATTTCGCTCCGCTGGAATAACGCCACCAAACGGGGCACCGCGCCGTCGCGTCGCTCGGAGTAGCGCCACTGAACGGAGAGCTTCTCCGCAAACTGTGCATACTGTGAGTCGGGAAATTGGTCTTATTGAAATTATCTTATTAGATATTATTTGCGTTTGAAATATACTTTTATTTCAACGGACTGGTTCGCGCTTTGAAGCTTCGCGAACACTGTTAGTTTGAGGAAGAGTGGAGCGTGATTGTTGTCCCGATTGCTTCGAACCCAGTGCATGTCTTATTTTTGGAGTAAAACAAATGAAAACGAACTAAAGAGTGACAAGTGCTATCGATGTGATACGTGCATACGAACGAAAGAAATAAAAGTATCGCGGGGCCGTTTGCTGAGCGGTATCACGCTGGCGCCGGCTACAGCCGGCGCTCGTACACACAGGTCATCGAATGGATGCCTATATCCGGCGCTCGTAACGAAAGGGTTAAAACTCTGATCACATAATTTACTCACCAAAGAATTTTTTATTTAATTTCTCTAATTTTTTTTTTTATCCTAAACCTTATTTGAATTTATTGTAAACGCATATAGGAGCTAAATGTTATTGTTTGTCCGCTGTGATCTGACGGAAACTTATTTACAATTTGTTTGTGTAAGTAATTACAATTGCAAAAAATATTATTCATGCAAATGGCAGAAGCAGCTGTCACTTGGGCTAGTTCAATATAAACATTTGACAAATCAAATGACCTAAGAATAATTAATAATTCTGGCAGTGTTAGAGTTATTTTTCTCATGGCTGACATGGCTATCCCGCAAGATTTTTTTTCTACATATCATATCTTGATCAGGCTTTACTTATTCAACTATTGAAATGATTCAGATCATACTGGAAGAACTACTTCGAGAGCACAGACGGCGTGGCGTGGGTGGTGGACAGTGCAGACGCGCGGCGCCTCTGGGACTGCGCCCGCGAGCTGCACTCTCTGCTGCGGGAGGAGAGGCTGGCCGGGGCCACGCTGTTGGTGCTCGCAAACAAATCTGATCTACCAGGAGCTCTCACATCACAGGAGATTAGAGAGGTAATTGTAACAAGAATATGAGTCTAACAAAAAGAACCTGAGATTTGAGAAACTTACAATAAAATATGCTAAGTCAATTCACACTTGGCACAATATCAAATAAGATTGTTAAGCACCCTCAAATCTTGATTCAATTCAATTCAAATGCAGAGGCTTTTGTGTTTTTATCACATACAAGCCCCAAATCATACATAGTTTATCATAGGAGAGCAAATCGGCCACACGCATACACTTCGCGACTCGGTAAACGACTACTTACCTGACTAAGATTCTCAAAGTTTCCAACACCTACACAAAATGTTTCAATGCAAGCGTTACCAAGTTGAGAGTAGGGACGGCGCTAAATGCGTGGGATACCTGGGACAGTTTGACTTTCCCTGCGCTGGCATAACTGAATGAGGATGGAGGAAGTTGGGGGATCGCAAGAACACATGGAAGTGCAGTAATTGTAAATCCTCGGCAGCATCCAGCCCTCGCCCCACAACTGCAGCAGCAGCTACGCTCGTAACAGCTGATATGAAATATACAACGTGTAACGTTAAATGCGCAAAACCTCAGACACCCCAACTGATTTTTAATTCAATTGACCTATTTCACAGAGAAAATAAGTCATTAAAAAAATTGTAAAGGTTTTATGTGCTGTTTTAGTTTTACTGGCCATTCTGATCGTTTCTTGCGTCTGCGACGACGCTTTATCGAGGGAGGAGTCGTCACCGGGCCGCTGCGCCGCGCTCACATTGGCTTGCTTGACCTATTAATAAATAGACACGGCAACGTTTTTAATGAAGATTTTTTGAAAAATGTGACCTATATTATAAAGTGGTTCAATTAATTTTGCTGAAAATAGTTTCATCAGAATAACGAGCAGAATTAATTGAACCACTTTTTAATATAGGTCACATTTTTCAAAAAAACTTCATTAAAACATTGCCGTGTCTATTTATTAATAGGTCAAGCAAGCAACCCAATGTCAGCGCGGCGCAGCGGCCCGGTGACGACTCCTCCCTCGATAAAGCGTCGTCGCAGACGCAAGAAACGATCAGAATGGCCAGTAAAACTTAAACAGCACATAAAACCTTTACAATTTTTTTAATGACTTATTTTCTCTGTGAAATAAGTCAATTGAATTAAAAATCAGTTGGGGTGTCTGAGGTTTTGCGCATTTAACGTTACACGTTGTATATGTAGAACACCTAAATATAAGGCCAAAGCTTCTTGGTGTTTTTTGTCTCCAACCAGCCGTTTGTCATAAAAATGAAGTCAAAGGGATCAAAATCAAAATCAAAATGACTAGAAGCCGACCTCAATATACATTGGAAAAGGGGAAGTGGACGTGCTTCTACTATATCATCTGCCTAGCAGATGATATAGTAGAAGCACGTCCACTGGTGCCGAATAGTTTTATTTTCCTGCTCACTAAACTATACATTTCTCTACATCTTCAGGCCTTGGATCTGGACAGCATCAAGACCCATCACTGGCGTATCGTGCGCTGTTCCGCCGTGACAGGGGAGAACCTTCTCGAAGGCATGGACTGGATGCTCGACGACATCGCCTCCAGGATCTTCACGCTCGACTAGCATCTGCATTACATAGGCTTCTATTTACTGTCTAAAAGAATGGGAAAAGGAAAAGGAATGGAGGTTGCATGTATGAAGTTTGTAATACTTTACATGGATTGAAGGAGAACTTTTGATCTTGCTAGTGACTGGTAAATCTAAATAGAACAAGGCTTTTGAAAGGTGGGTGTACATGCCCGAGTTGTGTTTTCCCCATTATGAGATTGTGTACATCTGTAGAACAAAAATGGTTCCCGAGTGGTGAAATGTATCAATTACTATCATTTTTTTTTTTAACATTTTAAATTTTAATGCAGGGGCTCCAGAACCATGTACTGAATCCACAGTAACAGGCTGCGCGTCGATGTCCTGCTACTCTGTGTTTCATTTACGTAATTTAGAATGTATTCTTTTCTAATGTATTTTTTTGCTGAAGTAATTAGATTGATGAATATCATTATTCCTAACAATTTCAACGCTCTCTCTCTATTTTGTATTTTTTAATCCTAATTATGTACGGCTTGCAAAGTTTTTACTAAATTACAAAAATAGTATTTATCTCATTCCAAACAGCACTCGCTTCGTAATCTAACGCAAATAAAACTGTGATGTTTTGTAAATTATTAAGTTTATAATAATAAACTTTTTTAACAAACCCATTGTTTATTTCATGCCTATACTTGTTACTGTTGGAACTGTAAAATATCATTTGTTATACTATACATTCAAAATCCAAACATCCTAGGTGAACTCAAGACACGAAGCGATTTAATTCCGAAATAAAACTTCGCGCGAATACCCGCGATTTGATTTATGTTTATCTGAGACCCTGCGGCCGAATCCAATAACTGCATTCCGATTGAAGAATATTTTTTGGCGGACCTGAAGTTCGTATTACATCGCATCATATCTCATTAGCCGCCTAACACGTACGGCAAGGTGACGCGTTGACTTGAGCACTTTTTAATCCATGTCAACAAAATAAAGCCATGTTAGTTTAGCATAGCATCTGCTTATACTGTGCCCACTGCTGGGACACAGGCGTCCTCTCTGTGAGAGGGAGTGTGCATGTGGCACCGGTGCGGGTTGGAAGATTTCTTCGAATTCTTAATATGGAGTTTCTTAATTTACTATATTGAGGTAACAAGTCAAGTCAACGCGCCAGGAGAGGCAGCTATGGTTCAAGTTATACTAAGGACATGGACGGGCACTTATATTGCTTCTAATTATGGATCAGGTAACAGCTCTGGTGTTTTAAGTTTCGTATATTTCAATATCAATGTATTTGCCTAATTAATTTAAGAGAACATACCATATTAGATTACCATAATCTTACCTTAAACACACATTCTAGTAGCTTTCAATGAATGTCAACAAAGCAATACTGCTAAATGCGCTGTTCAACTGGCCATAAACACGTGGATACTTGTTTCCATTGGCAGAATGACCACGAGTTTGACAGTTCAAAATTGTTCTTTCAAGTTTCCACTAGTTTTCATATCAAATTACTGTAAATTGGAATCTGTTTAGATTCTAGTTTACAGTCAGATTTAGATGCAGAAAATGCAGCATGGTCCTTTGTTGACATTTCCAAAAATCTTACTATAAACAACTTGCACACCAACACTCACAATGCCTCACACAACAAAACAGGGTAAGCAGGACAGTGTCCACAAGCATCACGATCGACTCTAGTATTACTTGAGCACAGCTGCCGCGCGGGAGTGTCCCGTTAGGAATGTTTCTCAGTGTCCATGGATGCTTGAGTGTCATTGAGGGTCGTGTCCAGGGACAGCTGAGTGGTCTCATTTGCTGTCTCAGTGTCCATCGTTGTGTTGTGATCTGTGCTGGTCTCTGCTTTGACTTCGTCTTTGATTTCTTCTGTTTCTGTGAGAGATTTCGGAAATAATTATTTCTAAATTATATACAACATGTAACGTTAAATGCGCAAAACCTGAGACACCCCAACTGATTATTAATTCAATTGATCTATTTCAGAAAGAAAATAAGTCATTAAAAAAAATGTAAAGGTTTTATGTGCTGTTTTAGTTTTATTGGCCATTGTAATCGTTTCTTGCGTCTGCGACGACGCTTTACCGAGGGAGGAGTCGTCACCGGGCCGCTGCGCCACGCTGACACTGGCTTGCTTGACCTATTAATAAATAGACACGGCAACGTTTTTAATGAAGATTTTTTGAAAATGTGACCTATATTAAAAAGTGGTTCAATTAATTCTGCTCGTTATTCTGATCAAACTATTTTCAGGTTTTGCGCATTTAACGTTACACGTTGTATATATTTTTTGGAACGACCATTACATTCAGTGAAGCAACATCTCTTAGTACAAGTGCAAAAATAATTCATCAAATTCATGATTATTATGTCAATTTTTTGTATTTCACTCTAGACCACAATACTCTTTTGGCTACATATTTATAAAAGTTTTTTGCTGTACTCTTACCCATCTCTTCCAGAGTCTCTGGCTGGTCCACTTTAGGCTCCTCCTCATGTCTGTCATCTCCATCACTGTCCTCTTTATCATCAGCATCTGCTGCAAATTTATCTCTCTTCTTCTTTTCATCTTTATTCATTTCCATATCCTTCTGGTCCTCTCCATCGTGGTGGTCAGGGTCATTCTCTTTGGTGCCAGGCCCTCGTGGTCGGAGAACTCGCTGCTCTATCCGTTGGAGCTCTTCCTGAAGCTCTTGACGTTTTTTGACCATGCATTCTGATGACAAGAAGATAACAGTGAATAATTGTCATCTCTTACAATTCCTACTTCTACGCCTCTAATGCCTGGATTGTCCAATGGCAGGTAAATGCTTATTTACACATAGAACAACAAATTTAGTATAGTAGGAGATTTGTTTAGTTCCAGAAATAGAAGCATTTTAGCAAAAATTAAAGTATCCATAAAGCCTCTTAATTAAACAGATGATGTGTAAATAAGTTTTAATTTTACTAAGTAAGCCTGTGAACTGTACCTTCAACTGAAAAAATATAGTTTATTAGAAAAAACTCAAGTTAATTTCATTATTCAATTACTCACTGCGATATAATGGACCATATTTAGCTGTAAATTATAAATTAGTATGAGATGGTATACTAACAGCCTCATCACACTGGCAATTTGCACGCGAGTCCAAAGCGAGCGGGGAGCTCCCAGTGTGATAAGGCCCTAAGAGCTTAGTTACTCCAAATAGTTTTTTAGCACTGTTTTGTTACCATCTTTATATTGTAAACTTTTTTTTGTCATGACTATTGACTGAAATACATCTGAATGTGAACAGAATGTCCAAAATGAAGATATCAATCAGGTTGATGGGGATGTTGAACTGAGGATACAAATGGTTTGAAAAATATATGAACTTTTAGAAATGGATACCCACTTTCATGATACTTTCTACTCGACTCTAATTTCTCTGTGGCCTTCTCAGTCATCTTTTTGGGCAGCCAGTAGATGTGTGGCTTGGATTTGGTCAGGATGAAGTTGGCCAGGCTCTTCTGTGAGGCCTCCCACTTCTCAAACTCCTGGACCCGCGCCATCTTGGCCTCTAGTGCCTTGATTGTGGCCTTCTTGTGGTCCCGTTCTGCAAACAAAGTCTTTCTTTCTTTTTGTTCTCTTTCCTTCTCTTGTCTGGCTTGCTCTTCTATTTTACGTTCCACTTGCGCTTTCTTATCTTCCTGTAAAAGTTAGGTAAATACTAGTTAGCACATTATATTAAAAAAAAATATGCCACAGTCATTATTGTTATTATTATCATTTATTTTCAGGCACCCATAGCAATATTAAATGCCTTGTTGTTAAATTATTACATTACAATAAATTGAATATTGACTACAGCCAGATTCACTTTACATATTGATGTGCAAGAGGCAATCTGTTGACTTTGCTTCTGGTTTAAATAAAACCACAAATTACTTAAATTTAAAAACTAAGTATTTTTATTCATGTGACTTAGAGATAACTAAATTACCTTAGTCTGTAACACAATTTCTTCCTGTTTGAATTTTTGTAGTGTTCCCAAAAGTGATCCAAATATGCGCCTATTGCGAGTCCTGGCCTGCTCATCATCCCCCTGGGCACGTAATACTGCAGCCCTGGTGGGGAGCTCCCGTGACACTGCTGAAGGCACTTTGGCCCTCTTGTTGCCAGGGCCATCATCTTCTCCATCACTGTCATGTACCCGGGCTGATAATCTGGAATATTATGGTTGTTTTCTAGCGTTACCTGTTTTTATGATCAGTAAGCAAATCTTTGTACAATAGGTATTAATTATAGATTCAATTAATGTATAACTAATTAAGTGAGTTGTATCTTGTAGGCAATATAATTACAAACCAAATTAATTTGTACACAGATATAAACACTGTTTGGCTTTTAAATTAGTATTTACGAAAGGAAGAAGACCAGAATAGACAGAAAAACGGATTTATAACCTACTTTATCATTAGCATGCAGTATGAAAAGCCTGTGTTGCTTGGAAACAACTTCATATGACTTCTCAACTTTATTGACATAAATCTACTTCATTTGCTTGAAAATCCTTTGAAAATTGAAAAGAGCGGGTGGTACTCAGCCCTAAACACTGTAAACTTCTTAGATTTTTGAGGACAAAATATTAAAATAGAAAACATGCAATTTGTGTGAGGCAACTAGAAAGAAGATCAACATTCCGCTTTTGTACGACTCTTAAAATTACGTAACTGATATAAAACGCAAGTACGCAACGTTAATTAGTTACCGTAACCAATTAGTCACACAAAACAAACCGTATACCTGCTGAAAACTGTTTTAGTCTCATGTTTTCGTTTTGCAAACTGATCATCATTTTTGTTGAAATTATTTGCACCGTCTGGGAAAGAGTTTCGGCCTCCTGAACGATTGTTTCCCCTGGCGTATTCTCCAGAAGAGTTAAATCTAGAATTAAACACGTTGTCAAGTAAATAATATAAACACAAAATCACATAATTTACTTTCAAGGTGATCGCTAACCTATCATTGAATCTTCCGGTAGTTTGAACTATTTTTTTTATGTTTTCATCTATTTTAAACAAACTACTCTTCTCATTCTCTAGTTGAGCACGTAAAGTACTAAACGATACAGCAACTTCTGTCCCCATAATATTAAAAATAATGGAAAAATACAATATTCATTTAGCACTTGAGCTTTTTAATTTTAATCTCTTTAAAACAGCACTCCACAGATTATTAATAGTTTCGTTTGGTTTCGTCTAATAAGCTGAATCCATGAAAACGCAACGTTGGCGTTAATTTTTTTACTAACTTTTTTCTCAAATAATGTTGAATTAATTTGGAAGAAGACGACCCACGTACTGAAATAACTGATTGCAAAATGTTGTATATTTTTGTATTCAATAGTAACCAAAAGTAGTTTTAAATGGTAATAATAGATGACGCTAATTTAGTGAAATAGTTTCTGCTACTCGATACTAGATAGCGTTTAGCGTCAGTAAGCTAAAAGGGCCCTTTCGGATAAGGAGGTGAAAAATGCCCCCGAACGTAAAGATATAACACTGAGTCTTCCATATAGGGAATACAAAGGTATGCTCATTCCCAAAATTTCAGCCTTATTGGTGGTCACGTGACCGTTTTATTAAAAAAATCAGTTTTTTCGTTTTTTTAAAATATCTCAGCCGCATTTGAAGCTTTCTTAATGATCCTTGCGTCATTTTTAAGGTCTTGAAAGCGCGCACCAAGTGTAATTTTTTCAAATTTTTTTGGAGGGAAATTCAAATTTATTCGTGCCTTGAAAAAGTTTAATAATTATTAAGTTTAAAAATTAGGATTAAAAAATTTGGGAAAAAAACCGGTTTTAAAAGACGAATGCTACTAAATACGTGAAAACTCTACAGAATTATATATATAGAAAGAAATATAAAGAAATAAATCAAGTGAAAAGTATTTCTTTAAATAAATACAAAAAAAAAATAGCGAAAAAACAAGTTTTTGATTTTTTTTTACCCCTAGCACCAATTCTAAAATTCTGAAAAAAATCACAGTGATTTTTTGGATCATAATACATAACATATATATTTTTTGTGATTTATGTTTGTTTTGTTTTTTTTAAATGAATTTTTAAACTTTTTCAAGTCACGAAAAAATATGAATTTCCCTCCAAAAAAAATTGAAAAAATTACACTTGTTGCGCGCTTTCAAGACCTTAAAAATGACGCAAGGATCATTAAGAAAGCTTCAAATGCGGCTGAGATATTTAAAAAAAAGAAAAAACTGATTTTTTTAATAAAACGGTCACGTGACCACCAATAAGGCTGAAACTTTGGGAATGAGCATACCTTTGTATTCCCTATATGGAAGACTCAGTGTTATATCTTTACGTTCGGGGGCATTTTTCACCTCCTTATCCGAAAAGGCCCTTTATAAATTATAATAAATAGTTGTTTGCAACA
The DNA here is from genome assembly GCA_949629135.1 of Eremobia ochroleuca. Lineage (NCBI taxonomy): Eukaryota > Metazoa > Arthropoda > Insecta > Lepidoptera > Noctuidae > Eremobia > Eremobia ochroleuca. Next base: position 33,720 of record CATIVS010000173.1, on the reverse strand, counting down.
ACTATTTATTATAATTTATAAAGGGCCTGGGCTATATGTATTTAATTATTTTAAATACATAATTTCAATAAAAAAAAATTAATTTAAATACTTCATTCATAATCAAAACTGTTGAAAGACAAATAATCTAAAAACGCTTCCCTATCACCGGTTTTCACAGAAACCATTTTCATTTTTCACACGCACATTTTCAAGACATTTGTTTGCACAGGCCATGAGAAAAAGTCGGTGCCTGATAATAAATCTGTGCTTCCTGTGCGTCAGGCGGCAGGTGTCGAAAGGCGGGCGGCAGTTTAATTTCACGCGTGCTCGAGCGCGGCCTGCCCGGCGGCGGCGCCTACGCAGCGTCACTGCCTGTCACGGTGTCACCGAACCCCGTTACACAAGAAAATGTAAAAAATTCACATCATAACGGAGGTAGATACTTCATAGCATTCAGATATTTTACATTTACTAAGATTTAGGCAACCTTGAGGAGTTTTTTTCAACATTTTCTTTATTATTTCTGAATCTTTCTGCCGCATACCTACCGAACGAGCCGAAGACACTTAGGATTGGTAGCAAAGCAGTACGCGGGACCGCGGTAGACCACGAAGAAGGTGGCACGACTTGGCTTCTGTCTTCCTTAGAAATTGGCAAGAGGTACCTAGTGCAAAATCGTGGCCGATGGAAGCAATGGACATAGGACCTGGCTCAGCACAGGGACTAGTAGGCACCTATGGGCTAAACGAGTTTGCTAAAAAAGCAACTCGTTGCTCGTGCTGTTGTGCTAAGTTAGTTGTGTTATTATGTAGGTATGTAGGGACACAAGTGAAACCACTGACAGGTAAAAGCACACTGTTTAATTGATTTAATTCTCAGAATAGTGCAGCACAGGGACGCAGCCCATGCACACATACACAATATTGACACACACATACCTATATAACATTTCCTCCCCTTATGTGACCATAAATAAATAAATAAATGTTAAAGTTGTGCACAAATACAGGATTAATGAACAAAGACCTACATAGGTAGGTACCAAAGTTATAGAAAAGGTTTGTAATCTACCCTGGGAATATTTCTCAACAGTCGGATTCCTTGAAGCCGGATCCAACACTGTATCTGCCTCTGCAGACGGTGATGTGATCATTGCAGATTTGGCTCATTAGTTTCCTCCCCCGCGGGACTCTGTACCTGAGGGTTGCTAGTTGATGGCTTGCTATGACAGTTGTCAAAGTCATAATGGTGTTGCGGCTGCTGTGAAATCTTACCCTCGCCACCTTTATATAACACGTTTTAGTTCTTATGTTTTTTAACATCCCACGACGAACTCAACTCCTGAATGTGGTAAAGTATTTTACCCAGTCTTTTTTTAATAATACCTCTGCACCAACAGAATCTAATACTATTTAAAAACTTTTTTCTATCTCATCAGCTGGCTTCAACACTTGTTTATTATTCCTCCACATGATTTACCTACTCGTAATTTGCCAACACTGTTGACGATTAACATTATTAGTGAGGGTTGTGAGAGAGGACGCCGGCGCGCGGCGTTTTTGGATTGATTTTATGCATCTAAGCGTGACCACAACTTGCGGCCAAATACTAGCTTAGCTGGTGACAACCCTGTGACAGAATGAACAGAATTCCTATAGTCAAAAAGGTATTTTTAGCTTGCAATCACTTTTATTGCACGAAGAGATAACACATGATTTAATGCCTTTTCACGATTTCGACAAATCTTTTCGCTTGCCCGTTACTTTCTGGATTGTATTTAATAGGTTGGTGTCGTCAGATGGTCGGTGCCGTTTCTTGAACAAAAATTCCTAAATTCGAATGAAGTAAACGCGGTCCCATTGTCACTTACTCATACTATTGTATGGGTAGGTCGTAGGTACTTGGACATAAAATCGTATAAGTAGTTTTCCTATGACGTTTGTGGAAGTTGTAGACATAGAACATCTTACAACTCCACCCATTTGGTGTGCGCGTCTACTACCACGAAAAACATCTGATTATTTAAAGGGCCTAGGAAATCAATGTGTACCTATCCTCTAGAATGGCACCGGCGGGTACCGCCACGGAGCAATAGGCGTTCGCGGCGGGGACGGGCGCAACTGTTGACAGAAATCGCACGAGGTGATCATTGCCTCCTATGCCGCTTCAACCCCTGGGAACCAAAATCGTGATCTAGCCTCAGCTTTAGTTTTCACGATGCCCAAATACGAATTATGTAACTCGTGTAATAGTTTTGAGTGCAACGTTTCCGGGATAACCACCTTATGTCCTCTCATTAGACAACCATTTTCATGTGACAATTGTGTCCTACACAAATAATAGGGCTTTATACTTAAATCCGACAACAATTGTATGGGCCAACCATGATGAATGTAATTAATTTCTTTCCCTAGAAGAATGTCCTTGGCAGTTTCTTTGTGCAATCCATCCAGTGTCACTGGCATACTGCCTTCAACCACAAAGTTAACATAAGTGGCCCGGTCAATAGGCGCCACGGCTGCAGCCGAGTGAGTGCCACTGTCCCTCCGCTCCTCTGCCTGTTCCTGTTCGTCACGTAAACTCGCTCTTGACAAATAATCTACGTTATTATTGGCACTTCAAACGTGCTCAATCGTGTAATTTTACGCGCTTAAAAACATTGCATATCTTTGTGGCCTGTTAGCCGACACCTCTGATATGCCCTTATAGGTACCAAAAATGGAAATCATAAAAAATGGAAAATGGAAAAAAAAGGGTTTGTGGTCGGTACGTAATATAAACGGTTCGTGTCAGCCATATAAATATTAATGAAATCGCTGAGTAGGTACCATATACATATAATAGCTGTGGCTTCTTTCTGTATTTGCGACTATTGTTTTTCGGCTGACATGAGCGTGCGGGTCGTGAATGATAGGTTTGTGTCATTCTAACATGTCACTACCTTCTTGCGATCATTGAGATGGGATATAACAGGAGATGCCCTGTTATTCTATACACGGTTGTAGGTAGGTGCCAGAGCAGCCATCTTTGTCGCCAAGTTTCGTGGTAGTTCAGCTGTCAAATGGTTGTTTATTTTTTGTATTATTGAGATTTGCGAGAAAATTACGAGGACTTTACCTTTAAAACTGCATGTAAATGTTGAAAAACAGCAATTCAACATGCCTGTGTGTTGTGTTGTGAAGTGTGGTGCAAGGAAGAATGAAAATCAACCTCAACTTTCTTTGCACAGGTTAGTAGCCGGTTTTCATGCAATAACACATACAATAATAGACATTCGATGATATAATTGTAACGCGATCATGAATTTATGGCTAAAGTATTGATATTTGGGTGAATTTCCGTATAACAGACCTTTTTATTATTTTGTTAATTCATTCGTTTGTTTACAATAATATGTCATAATAGAATAGTGTTGTACCGTTGCCTAATAGTTTCCGGAACTAGTTCCTCCGCTGGAACGATATCGGTATATTCTGCTATGTTAACATAAATAGTCCTGCGTCTTATTAGCTCCGATCGACCTTGCTAGGTCCGGCCCGTGGTTCACAGCACCAAAATCAAAATATTTTCTTTCACATAAACCTACATGGGCACTTATGAAACGTCAGAAGCTAGATGCACGGTTCCAAATGGTGGTTTCCTATGCAGAAGAACCAGCGAGAGAGATATAATACGATATAATATAACAAGATCCAGAGAGGGTTCCGGATTCCGTAGTGGCGAAGTTTCCTGATTAAGGTTTCATGAAGAATACAATTGAATGCCTTGGACCAATCACAAAAGATGCCCAAAGCATCGCATTCGCAAAGTATTACTTTTGTAAGCCTATTTTACTAATCAAACGTTATATTTGAACGATAATTGAACGTTATATTTGTTAATCATTATCATACCAATAAACAAAGGCAAAAAAAAATACTTTTATTTTATTTTTACTCCACCACTCAGTAACACAATAATATAAGCATCCCATCCCATTCACGGAGAATGTGATGGGAAGTTTATATTATTCATTCACCCTAGTGATTATCTTGTTTTTCACTAGGGTCCGCATACCTAACAGAAACTACTGCTCTCTGGCCTTCCAACCCAAAGGTATAATATGCGAAAGCACCTGTTTTTGGGCATATGGATACATATCTCTTCACGCTGTTTTCCTTCACTTTAATACGTAAACGTGATGCAATCAAAAAGTGTTTTTTAATTCTGTGCCGAAAAAACACTTGGCATTAATTTTATTTTCAGGGAAGAAAGTTGATTGCGATAATTTGACAGTTTCGGGTAGCTTGATGTGCTGGCGTCTGTACCTATCGATAAATAGTTCATATGAGTCTTTTACGCATAACAAAAGATTAGAAATAAAGTATTTTCGCATACTGTATTTTTATGCAAAATTATAAAGTATGTTTATCGAAAATAAACTAGGATACGTTACTATAAAGTAGGCAACCTTAGTTAGAACGGACAATAAGTTAGTATACTATATTATGATCCAAACGTGATAACTAGTACGACTCGTATTTAGTATCGATACTCGTTATAGTAACACCAATGTTCCTTGATTGATACAACCCTAGCAATGGCAGCCATTTTTTGAGACAATATGAGTTGTAGGTAGGCACCCTTTTTTCGTAGGTATTTCCAGTCCATATATATATGTCTATGTAAAATATTGATGTTTGACATCAAATGTCAGCTATTGAAGATGACATTTGATGCCAAACATCAAATTTTGGCTGCATTCCGAATTACGACATAATAGTTCATAGCGCTCACATTAATAATTTGCGTACCTACCGATTTAGATAATTATCACGATTATGAGATCTGTCAACAATTCAGAACGCTCATGAACGCGCTCACAGTGCTTACTCAACGTCAAAACTATATTCACTTGAATACTCATCGTTGGATTACAGTATTTCTTTGTGTACACTCCACATTTCCTCTTGTTCTTTGGTTAGGTGGTGACTGCAGCAAGAAGCACAATTTCGAAAATGCCACGTTACTTTAAAGTTATGATGCAACTCAAAACAAAACAGCACAACTGTAATTTTTGGCAGCGCTCACGATGATTATTATTTTATGGCATCATTCATGGCATGGTCGGCGTTATCGCAAGCAAGATGGCGCATGTCATGACGATATCTATGACGATTCAGGGGACATCGATATTGCGCTCATGTTATTTCGGAACGAGGATAAGCACGCTGAAATCGATTACAGCACAACTCGGAACGCACCCTTTGTTTGAAGTGTTGGATTGAATTGAATTGAACAGAACAGTTGAACTGCCAGTAGTGCCAGCAAAGCATTGAGATGGGATATAACAGGAGATGCCCTGTTATTCTATACACGGTTGTAGGTAGGTGCCAGAGCAGCCATCTTTGTCGCCAAGTTTCGTGGTAGTTCAGCTGTCAAATGGTTGTTTATTTTTTGTATTATTGAGATTTGCGAGAAAATTACGAGGACTTTACCTTTAAAACTGCATGTAAATGTTGAAAAACAGCAATTCAACATGCCTGTGTGTTGTATTGTGAAGTGTGGTGCAAGGAAGAATGAAAATCAACCTCAACTTTCTTTGCACAGGTTAGTAGCCGGTTTTCATGCAATAACACATACAATAATAGACATTCGATGATATAATTGTAACGCGATCATGAATTTATGGCTAAAGTATTGATATTTGGGTGAATTTCCGTATAATAGACCTTTTTATTATTTTGTTAATTCATTCGTTTGTTTACAATAATATGTCATAATAGAATAGTGTTGTACCGTTGCCTAATAGTTTCCGGAACTAGTTCCTCCGCTGGAACGATATCGGTATATTCTGCTATGTTAACATAAATAGTCCTGCGTCTTATTAGCTCCGATTGACCTTGCTAGGTCCGGCCCGTGGTTCACAGCACCAAAATCAAAATATTTTCTTTCACATAAACCTACATGGGCACTTATGAAACGTCAGAAGCTAGATGCACGGTTCCAAATGGTGGTTTCTTATGCAGAAGAACCAGCGAGAATATCCACGGTTACTCTTTTAAAAACAATTGGCTTTTACAATGTCTTCTATTTTTTTAAGTACCTGGTACTTGTTGACAGGCCTAAACTGTCCTCCCCTACCTATTAACATTGTAAAAGCCAATTATTTTGAGTAACCGTGGAGTTTCTTGCCGACTCTTCTCCATAGAAACCACTAATTGGAACCGTGCACATAGCTTCTGACGTTTCCTATTGATTTTAGTTTCATATATGAAACTAAAATATTAATACTAATTTCATATTTTATATTTGAACGATAATTGAACGTTATATTTGTTAATCATTATCATACCATTAAACAAAGGAAAAAAAAAATACTTTTATTTTATTTTTACTCCACCACTCATTAACACAATAATATAAGCATCCCATCCCATTCACGGAGAATGTGATGGGAAGTTTATATTATTCATTCACCCTAGTGATTATCTTGTTTTTCACTAGGGTCCGCATACCTAACAGAAACTACTGCTCTCTGGCCTTCCAACCCAAAGGTATAATATGCGAAAGCACCTGTTTTTGGGCATATGGATACATATCTCTTCACGCTGTTTTCCTTCACTTTAATACGTAAACGTGATGCAATTAAAAAGTGTTTTTTAATTCTGTGCCGAAAAAACACTTGGCATTCATTTTATTTTCAGGGAAGAAAGTTGATTGCGATAATTTGACAGTTTCGGGTAGCTTGATGTGCTGGCGTCTGTACCTATCGATAAATATTTCATATGAGTCTTTTACGCATAACAAAAGATTAGAAATAAAGTATTTTCGTATAGTGTATTTTTATGCAAAATTATAAAGTATGTTTATCGAAAATAAACTAGGATACGTTACTATAAAGTAGGCAACCTTAGTTAGAACGGACTATAAGTTAGTATACTATATTATGATCCAAACGTGATAACTAGTACGACTCGTATTTAGTATCGATACTCGTTATAGTAACACCAATGTTCCTTGATTGATACAACCCTAGCAATGGCAGCCATTTTTTGAGACAATATGAGTTGTAGGTAGGCACCCTTTTTTCGTAGGTATTTCCAGTCCATATATATATGTCTATGCTTGCGATAAAATAGCGCCTAACCCGTGTGGAGAAGCATCCACTGTCAATATTATTTTAAAATTCTGGTCAAAATGTGTTAACACTATTGTTCGGACGTTAAATAAATACGACGTTACATAATCAGCCTGTAATCTTCCCACTGCTGGGACACCGGCCTGATCCCGGTAAGAGGGAGTGGGCCGTAATCTACCATGCGGCCCCGTGCGGGTTGGTCGACGTCACGTCTTCGAATTTTTGGTTCTAGGACATGCCGGTTTCCTCACGACGATCTTTTTTACCGTTTTGAGAGCAGTGATGAAATAATTTATACAAAGACAAGCGCCTGATTACGTTCGAACCCACGAGGCCACGACCTACAAATTAAGTCGCGGCTGGTAGCACTGGCCCACCACTACTCCTCGCAGAAGTAAGTCGCGGCTGGTAGCACTGGCCCACCACTACTCCTCGCAGAAGTAAGTCGCGGCTGGTAGCACTGGCCCACCACTACTCCTCGCAGATGTAAGTCGCGGCTGGTAGCACTGGCCCACCACTACTCCTCGCAGATGTAAGTCGCGGCTGGTAGCACTGCTAGAAGGCACTGTGAAGGCCAGCTAATCACCCGTGGAGCCTAACCTTATGTAGTGCGGGCTGGCTATCATTTAGCGCGGGTTCCATTCGAACATTCAAGCAAGTTTAGAACGGGGTGTCGAATATTTGATTAGGTAAGTTTTTTTGTTTAGCTAAGTCAGTGCTAGTTTTTTCGGGAATATGTGAATACATTCTGTCAATACTTATAAATTTAAAGAAATCCTATCGGTGTTTAAATACTCTGGAGGGCTCTTCTAGCCCCTCAAAGCTTACTACCTACTTATCTACATGTCCATGGAAACGGATTTAAATCTGTTTTCACGAGCCGGTTCGGCTCCGTAAACATTTCACGCGGTATCGGCACGGTACACTGATTAGAACATTAATGTTTCATCACATTAGGTACGTACTCTTATGATCTTCTAGCCTAGCACTTAGCAGCTAAGCTCACTTATAATAACTAAACTACTAACGGGTACCTTCTTGCAACTCGTGAAGTACTTTGGGAGATTATTAAACTGTAAGAAAATTCAGCATCTCCAGCTAAATAAATTGTTCAAGTGTAAAAAGGAATGTCGCACAGTAGAGTGATGACCGGGCAAAAGATTTGTAGGATAGTTGCTAGTAGCTCCAACATGGTAGCCCTACTCTGTACTGTAAAATAGGGGAGAGTTCCCACCTGTTCCCGTTTGCCGCCTTTTGCCTGTTGCATTAATATTAATATAAAATTATAATTTAATATGCTGCATCCCAACTGTCCAAAGAAAGCAAAACACATTTCTTCAGATACCTACGTAGCTATTTATAAAATTAAAAATGTATGTATTAATTGTGATATACCTTTTATAAGTGTATGAAATGGAATGTAATCTGCAGACGTCATCCGGTTTCTGTTTACAATTTAAATAATCATAGAAGAAATCAAATAAAACTGAAATGTACCGTTCTCGAGATAACCTCGCAGTGCACGTGCTGGTTTATTATCCTGATGATTACGTATAAAAGAATAAGTAATATGAATTAACGTTTGCTATGCAGAAGATAATCAAGAGCCTTGAAAACTAGGTACTAGCAGCGCCACGCAGGTTCACCCGCATAAGTGTCGATCCCGAGGGAATATCGGGATAAAAAGTAACTTATGTAGTAAACTCTAACTCAAAGCATTTATTTCAAATAAACCTACTAACCTACTTTTGAATTATCAAGAGGTCGCTCAGTCAGAAAGATGAAGCTAGTTGCCTATTCTAAAGCGTAGTAGGTACATTACTAGTTGACTATTTTAAAGAGTAGTAGTACATACCTTTAGAGAAAAATAGGCAAGAAACTCCACGGACACTGTTTTAATTCAAAATAATATGGTTTCAAAGTATTGGTAACATCATTCATGTTAGAAATTATGTATACGTGAGAACGATGCAGAACGTTAAAAGCGTCCGTAATGAAAAGATTTAAAAAAAATCAAATATTAAATTAAATTAAAATAAGCCATGGCAGCAAAGAGATGACCAGTCCCAATTGACGGCGCCCGTTCACGAACATGACGCATGGATAGCACCATTCAGTTCAACCATTTTGAGGGGAGCTAAATGATCCAACACGTGCGCCACCATCAGCGAGATATTTGAGTGAGCATGATATACTCTCAGCCACCAGGGCACATTCAAGTCAATGAAAGACGTACTGTTACGGAGTGGGTCGGAAAATGGTTTTTAAAAAAAAACTATTTAATATGCTAAAATAAAGATATATTAGAATTGACACACGTATAATAAATTGACGTGCCCGACGGAAGTCCAATCCAAAACTGACTAAAAATAATTAGAATCATTTATGAAAACAACAACGGTTTCCTATTGCATTGACGTCAATGCAATGGGAAACTCAGCATTTTTAATTTATATTTTAAGTAATGGTTATTCCGATATAACAACCCCCCCGTTAAGATCGATCATCACATCTTAAAGTGATGAGAGATGTCAGGATTGATGTATGCTGAATTGGATTTTCGTCGAACATAACAATGAACAAAAGAATCATTATATTTATAGTAAAACTAAGACATGAATTACTCTAAAATAATTATTAGCTACATTTACAAGATACAAGGTAGTCAAGATTAGAGTTAACAACAAAACTATTATTTATTTATGGGAGAGCAATTATTAAAATTTGGACAATGTTAACAATGTGAAAAGAAAGAAAAACTATAACTTAATTGCTATCCATGTGCATTCATTACCAATTAGTTGTCGTGAGTCTTGCCAAACAGAATATTTCTTTTAATAGGAGATGGCGTCACCCGTAAGTCTTCTACAGACTCTGACTCGTCTATCGTATCACCATGGAATACGGTTTGAGAGATGGGAACCGAATTATTTTTTGTGTTGTGGCATTGATTGAATATTTGAATGCAGCATGGGGCGTTAGTGGAACAAAATAACTTACGACTCTTATATATAATATATAACATAGTTAACATAGAGATGCACAGGCTTAAGGACAAATAGTGAGTGCTATAAGTTTGAAAATGAGATGGGTTTTCTATCTTATTAATCTCTTCTTCAAAAGAGTTCAAGTGGATACTGGCTTGTAGCAGAGAATCAAGATTGTCTAAGTTATTTAATTTTGAGTAAGGTAATCGCTGTAAAGTTTTATTCAACTTAGATCGCTCACAACAATCATCTTGTAAGATATTGAAATCTGATATTTTATTAGTTACATTTCCAATAACTGTTTCGCCAACAGCAGCGAATTGCAACGTCTTGTAAAAAGCCTTACAGTTCCTGGGCAAGGTCAAGATACCAGTACCAAACAAAATAACGTCAGAATTTATGTCTTCATCATTACAAGTTACATGACACTTGCCAGGTTCGGATTGTACAAAAATCCAGCGGTTTAAAGTTAACTTATGAAATAGGTCAATCGAACCATGAATAAGTTTCGTTACACATATGTCAGGAAGTTTGCTAATCACGTCACTTAAGAGAATCGTTTCACACGTAGGGTTAGCAATCGCTGAAAACACATTAGTTAATACACACACATAACACTTATCACTTATTAATTTGCACTTGTCTATGTCTGCTATAAGTGAATAAAACATGCGATCAGCTGTAATCGCTACATATGAGCTAGTTGGCTCGATAAGATTGTAGGTATCTGGTTTCAACATATCGTAGGGAACAGGTAGGGGAATGATCCTATACAGGTCATAAACTTGTGGTAGTACGAGAGGGATCTTGACGACAATAATGACTTTATTTAAATGGAAAAAGCACGAAAGTTGCGAAATGTCAATTAGGTTATGTATATTTTGTAGTGTTAAAGGAACGGGAAGTTCATAGTGGCTAGGCAGGTTATTCCTATGCTTATCCAACTCACTATACAGTTGGTGCGGACTGAGTACAGTGGGATGCAAAACGTTGAGTTTCGCGAAAAGAATTGCATTGTTAATATCTTCTATATCAAAAGACAAAGTCATTATAATGGACTCTAAAGAATTTAATAAGGAACTTAATTCGGATCTAATTTCTAGTTTATTGTTACTATTCGACGACGGCACGGTTGGCGCAGTGGTTAAGCGATTGACTGCTGCGCTGCGTGTCGCGGGTTCGATTCCCGCACGGAACAAATATTTGTATGACCTACATGTATTTGTTTCGAGTCTGGGTGTTTTTCTATCTATAATATGTATGTATTTACAAAAAAAAAATTGTATATAAGTAGTTTATCAGCCATCTTGTTACCATAACACAAGCATTAGGTTGCTTAGCTTGGGACAAATGGTGCTGTGTGAAATGTCCAGGGATTTATTTATTTATTTATTCATAACTGTTTCTAATATTTTATGGATTGTTTCCATGTTCCTTAATATATGGTTTTCGTTTTCGTTGACCTTAGATATCGTGTTGTTAAAATATGATATGGTCGACTTAATTACATGAATGTTATCTTTCATGAGATGAGCAAGACCTTTTTCATCCGTCTGTACTTCTTCTATGGCTTTCGAAAATCTCACCGCGTCCTCAGAATCCAAGGTGCCAAAAATAGTTTTCAGCAGAGAGCCACCGAGGTCCATGAGACCTCTTTTAAAAAAAACGCATATGGGGTTTTTTGTCAACCAATAAGTAGGATATGGAAGAGAATTTACTAACGTTAAGAATATGGCGATTTTTTAAAGCGGATAACGAATTAATACAGTCGGACTGTATTTTAGAAGAAGTTAACGAGTTGCAGAATACGTTGAGCTTTTCGAATAAAAATTCGACTTTATCTAAATTAGGTTGTACATGACTTATATCTACGTATGCTATAACATTCCAATCACTATTAGTAAACTTAATATCTAAGAGCTTATCAAAGTAGAGGCCAGGACTGCTGACGATAGAGGAAACATATTCGCATGTGATCGGCGATGGCAGCGTCGATCTGAAATAACAATGAAGCGCTCATGTACCATTCATTACGACACTAAAGTTATACTGTTACGTCACCGGCCGGTTTGATTTCGTCGTAGTGGTGACGTACGTGTTTACGATTAATGAGCAGTGTAACAGAATGGTTGCCATTCAGTTTAATTATTTTGTATGGGCCTTTCCATACTGGAGATAGTGCCTTATTTTGCTTATGATGACAACGGACATATACCATATCTCCTGTTTTATAGGATAATGGCTTCGTGCGAGAATCATAATAAGTTTTTGATTTCTCTTTTGAGAATTGAATATTTTGGAGAGCCTTCTGGCGACTGTAGTATAGTCGATGATTAAGGGCTCGGATGTAATCCGTATAGGTGTTTGTATCAAGAGTATCGATACTTGAAGGTAAGTAGGGTTTGAACCCGAAAAGCAATTCCAGGGGTGAGTAACCTGTGGTGCTATGTATATTTGAATTATATGCTATCATAGCGCTAGGAACATAGAGGTCCCAAGTATGTTGGTTCTCACCTATATATGATCTAAGGTATTCCTTTAGAGTAGAATGACTGCGTTCAAGGCCACCACATGTCTGAGGATGGTAAGGAGATGCAAACACATGTTTAATGCTAAACAACTTCTCAAGTTGTTTGAAGACATCAGAGCAGAAATTGGTGCCTTGATCAGATATTATTAGCTTAGGAATTCCCATATGAGATATGAATAGGACTAAAGATTTCGCTGTTTCTTCAGCGGAACAGGATTGCATAGGATAGGCCTGAGAAAATTTGGTCAAGTCATCCTGTAGAGTAAGCAGGAACTTATATTTGTGTTCATGTGTTTCAGGAAGCGGACCGACTAAATCAAGATAAAGTTTTTCGTTAGGCCGAGATGCCGTGGAAGTGATAATCATAGGAGCTTTATTCGTTTGTCTTAGAGGTTTATTTATTTGGCAAGAGCGGCAATTTTTCACATAATCCTCGATGTCTTGTCGCATGTTTTTCCACCAGAATTGGGTTTTGATTCTATCAAACATGCGCGATATACCTGGGTGGCCAGCCAGAGGAGAATCGTGATTTTCTCTGAGAATACGTTTGACCTCGTCAGGGGTTGGGTATCGTATAGAATTACGGTAGATGTTGACTTTAATGTTAGTGTTGTGAAATAGAAATGATAAAATATTATAAAGTTTTGTGTAGGATAATTTCGTATAAGGGTCTGTAAAGTCTGATATCGCGAATTCTTTTTCTTCCATATACCAATACTTTATCATTTCTCTATAATCACGAAGGAGGTTAAATATGTCCTTGTAACTCATTTCGTCATAGTGGTTTATTTTTAGAAATAAATGAGTAAATAAATGATTATCGTTAGATGTGGAGTAGTAAGTGTTTAATTCGCGTTCTATGTCGCAAACATTAGGTTCACTAGTAGAGGCGTCCATAATATCCTTGCAATATGGCACAGATTCGTCTAAGTCAATGGATGTCGGATATGCAATAAGTTTACACTTTGCTTTCATTAATGACTCGTTGTGTTCTTGGATGACGGTGTCGAATGACACATCAGGTTGTTTTATAATTTTAAGAAACTGCTCGTAAGTTTCTGATATGGATGGTGAATTACGTGCGTCTTCTTCATTGTTAGATGTCGGTGCCGGATTGCAGATAATTGAATCGGAGCTTTCGTTATCTTGTAATACATTTACAGGGAACCGAGATAAAGCGTCGGCGTTTGCGTTTAATTTACCCTTCTTATAAACGATTTCATAATCGTACTCTTCGAGTTTCAAACGCCATCTAACGAGTCTAGATCCTGGATCTTTGACGTTAAAAAGCCACACTAGAGGTTTGTGGTCTGTAATTATCTTGAATTTACGTCCATACAAATAAGGGCGGAATGTTTTCACGCCGAATAAGATTGCTAGGAGCTCCTTTTCGATAGTCGAGTAGTTGCCTTCGGCTTTATTTAGGGTGCGCGAAGCATACGAGACGGGTTTGTCAGAACCGATTGCGCCCTGAGAGAGTACAGCACCTATCGCATAATTAGAAGCATCAGTTGTTAAAAGAAAGGGCTGTGTAAAATCAGGATATTGAAGCAGAGGCGCTGAAGTTAATTTATCCTTGAGGGTGGTGAACGCTTGTTCTTGACTATGCGACCATTGAAATGTAGCATCCTTTTTCAGAAGGGCAGTCAGTGGTTTAGTGATTTTGGAAAAGTTATTAATAAAACGACGATAGTAGCCGACTAGCCCTAGAAATGATTTTATATCCTTCGGGTTCTTGGGAGTAGGGAATTGAGAGACGGCCTTAACCTTCTCGGGATTTGGACAAACACCTTTATCTGTGATTGTATGACCAAGATAAGCGACCTCGCGTCGCAAGAACTCGCACTTGTCCGGTTGAAGTTTTAAATTAAATTTTCGGATACGATCAAAGACTAACCTGATTTTGTCCATATGAGATATCAAGTTACTACTATAAATTATGACGTCATCAAGATATACATATGCGTGGAGGCCTTGGAGACCAGAAAGGACAGTGTTCATTAATTTCTGAAAGGTTGAAGGGGCGTTTTTAAGCCCAAAAGGCATCCGAAAGAATTCGTAGTGCCCTGTACTACTAGAATTTGTGTTTATTGAGAACCCCGTTTTTTGTGCGTCTTGGGAGTTCATTCTGATTTGGTGGAAGCCACTTGAAAGGTCTAAGGTGCTGAAATATTTTGAGTGGCCTAACTGATCTAAGATATCAGTAATAAGCGGCAAAGGGTAACTTTCAGAGACAGTGACGTCATTCAGACGGCGATAGTCTATTACTATACGCCATTTCTTTTTCCCTGAAGCGTCCATTTTCTTAGGGACTACCCAAACAGGGGCGCTCCAAGGTGACGTTGACGGACGTATAATATTTTGATCGAGCATCTTGCGGATTTGTGAGTCCACTTCTTCCTTGTGGCACTCAGGAAAACGGTAAGATTTTACGTGAATAGGGGCTGAATCACCCGAATCTATGGTGTGCTCGATCGCGTTTGTGAACGATAGAGGTTCTCCCTCTAAGTGGAAAATATCTGTGTACTCAGAACAACATTCTAGCAATGCTTCTTTTTCCTCGGAGTTTAGATGAGAACAGCGTATTAGATTTAATACCTTTTGCGGTCTGTCAGATTCAGAATAGGATAAAGCGTTGACGGATTCGTTTGAATCTGTGGCGGTGTCACATTCAAGAGGTGTTAATTGGACTTTAAAGTCTCGGACTTGGATATCAGTGTTAGTAGTATTTAAAACGGTTACGTTAATTCTTTTATTAGGCTTTATAGTGACAAGACAATTTGCGATATAAATACCTTCGCTTATAGAATGATCTAGTAATAGGCCCTCATTATTTTTATAATGTTCACGCGAGTAATTGGATACTGCGCATTCGATGACCGCTTCGGAACGAGCGGGAATGACGTAAGTCGGTTGAATATAGTTTATGTCCAGACTCTGTCCGCATATATGAACCGATTGTGAGGTATAGTCTATATTGGCTTTGAAATGATTTAAAAAGTCGCTACCAATGATACCGTCATATTCTAAGTTAATGTTATCGTCAACTACATGAAACTTAAACTCGTGGCAATTATTATTCCAATTAAAGTTTACCTGACACGTGCCTAAAGTTTCTGAATAGGTGCCAATGTTATTAAAACCTTTTATCTTTGCTATTTCGCGAGATAGTTCAGGCACTTTGGTTAAACTTGACAGTTTGACCAAACTAATACTCGCTCCCGTGTCGATAAGAAGGCACAACGGATGAATGGAAAGAGAAGTAGTTATATACACGTGAGGCAATGACACTTTCTTCGAGTATGAAGATACCTCATAGACAGGAATTTTAGGGTTGATTTCAATTTCCTCTTTAGGGTAATGCGGCACAGCGGACTCATTGTGAGAGGGAAGTCTTGGACTCAACGATACAGGGGCTCTAATAGAAGCTTGTTGAGATGAAATGGTATTTTGACTCGACGAAACAGCGGTTCTCTGTGGAATGTGTCGAGATGAGACAGAGTTTCGACTCAGCGAAGCAGGGACTCTCTTCAGAGCCTGCTGAGATGAAATATGTTTTTGACTCAACGATTCAGGGACTCTCGAGAGAGCGTGTTGAGATGAGATATCGTTTTTATGCGATTTATGTGTAAAAGTACGAGTGCCTAAATTATCCGTATGACGACGGCACGTTTTCGTAATCCGTGGGGTTAGTTTAAAGAGTTTTTAGAATCGTCATCGTTTTCACAAGGAACATAATAAGGTGTCGGTGACGGAGCCGATGACATCGGCGGCTCGAATGTAACATGATGCATCGCAGCCGGTCTGTCGCGATTGTCAGAATTAAGTGTATTACGCCGTTCATTATTATATTTTCTTTTGCGACATTGAGTAATATCGTGACCTCGATTTTTACAATATTTACAGAAAAGTTGGGACCCCGAGTTATTGAGCGATGTTGATGGTTGAGGGTCCGATGGAGCATGTGGTGGACCCGTGCGTTTTTGTTTCTCCCGACATTCAGCGTCCGAGTGCCCGGGTTTACCACAGGTCCTACATTTAGGTTTAATAGAAGTTTTATATAGGAGGTTTTGTATCTTTTCCTCCTCGAGAGCCACGTTGATCGCATCATTAAGTGATTTTGGGTTTCTACATCTGACATTATTACACAGTCGTGGATGTAATCCCAAACTAAAAGTGAATAATGCTAAATCTTCGGTCATAGCGATACGACCGGATATATCCCTCTTTAGGGATTCAGAATTATAAATTTCTGTTTGAAGGTCGGTAAGGCAGCTTTCTACACGAAGAGCGAATTGCGCTACAGTTTCGTTTGCCGTTTGCCTGCACGATTGTAAATCTAGCAACAAATGATTATAATGCTTTCTCTCACCGAAATTTTGTTTAAGAAAACATTTCAACTGATTGAAATCCTCAAATACTTTATTAGAGCACGCGATCTGAGCTTTACCTTCTAGGCGTGATAAAATATATTTATTTAATAAAACTGTTTGACTTGGTGATGCTAAATCTAAGGCGTTCTGGCAATTAGTGAGAAAAGCGGTAAGAGTTTCGCGCTCTCCCTTATAAGGGCTAATAAAATCACAGAGCACCTTGATAGGGAACTGTTCGCTTAACGCAATTTTCGCGGTTTTCTTAGAAGAGGTTTCATTTGTTTCCGTGGACATTATGAACTTTAAAGGAATTAATTATGAAGGTTGTAACACGAATATGTAGGTTAGAATAGGGTTTACGATATGTGATACCCTAGGTAATAGGAATACCTACTCGGAATTAAGAATGTTGTAGCGATAACAGCAAGATAATATGTTTTACTCACAGACACAGGAACACGAAGTAGTCGATACGCATCTTCTGGCACTGGATTAGCACGATTGCTGGAGCAGGAGCGCAGCGGCGCGATAAGTCGCGGCCAGCAGCAACAGGGACGTCAGGGACAGCGGGGTGGCGGCGCACGACACCCGAGCGTGATCAACGCTTACACGTGGCAGCACCACGCGGCAGTACCGCGTGTCAGGGCGGCAAGGGCAATCACCAGCTCTTTGGCGGCGATATCAAGATGACAGAGCTCGCGTATGTTGAGCTCCGGAGGATGGAAGCTTTGAGAATTCTGGACGATCGGCAGGCTTACGCAAGGTACTCGTAAGGCTTACTGTCGCGACTCGTCTTCGGAGATGGCACTGAGTTTGTCGAGGTGTGGTTTCACTTAGCAAAAATAAGGACACCCCGGAGCTGGATTAACTCGTCGGCAACGTGAAGTTCACACACGATCACTTTTCAGTTTTCAGGATAATCACGACCCGTTATGGAATACCAGTGGAACGGTTACGACGATATCAACACTGGTATCCCACTTCTGACACCACTGTTACGGAGTGGGTCGGAAAATGATTTTTTAAAAAAAAACTATTTAATATGGTAAAATAAAGATATATTAGAATTGACACACGTATAATAAATTGACGTGCCCGACGGAAGTCCAATCCAAAACTGACTAAAAATAATTAGAATCATTTATGAAAACAACAACGGTTTCCAATTGCATTGACGTCAATGCAATGGGAAACTCAGCATTTTTAATTTATATTTTAAGTAATGGTTATTCCGATATAACAGTACCCAGTAAAGGGTAGCTTTAAAATCTTCAGCAGCTCCAACAGTATTTTCAAATGGTAATCAATTTATTTATGCGTCCTTATGGAGCAGGACCAGCGTTTAGCCAAGCATTTTTATCAGCGATGTAATCTCCCAATTAATAATATGCCTAGCTGCATAGTGTGCGTTTTAATACAAGATTTGAATTTCGTTTCATTCAGTTGAAGTATGTGGGGATGTATTTTATTGTAACATTTTAAGCAGTACCTCATGAAAGATGAGTCTACTTATACGGTTATTGTGATAGCTAGCTATATCACTGTAAAGTTTCATAAAAATCTGTTCTGTAGTTTTTGCGTGAAAGAGTAACAAACAAACATCCATCCATCCATCCATCCTCACAAACTTAGTAAGACAGGATATATCAGGTTGACACAAAAGTAATGAGACACTTGGGTTGCGTTTTATGTTTTTTATTATTATTACAATACAAAAAGCTTAGTTAGTGATGTAATCACCAGTAGTATCTAAGACTTCTTGCCAACGATCCGGCAAAGTTTGGATGCCTTTCGCCCAGAACTCTGATGGTTGTGCCTCGAAAAAGTTATTCATCTTCGCCTCTGTATCATATATAAATGATAGTCTGATGGGGCAAGGTCTGGGGAATAAGGTGGGTGGGGTATCGTCTCCCAGCTCAAGTTCTGCAACTGTTGGCGAACGGCAGATGCGACATGAGGTCGAGCGTTATCGTGTAGTAAAAGTACATTGACTCGTCTTCGTCGTTTTTTCTTGATAGCAGCAGATATTTTGGTGAGCTGGGTTGAATATTTGTCAGCGTTTATACTTTCATTGTGTAATAGTTCATAAAACAGCATGCTTTGCGCGTCTCAGAAACAGCAAAGCAGAACTTTTAAGCGGTTCTTTTGACTCAGCTTCGGTTGAGTTGGTGGCGTTTCTTCTCGAGGCAGCCAAAAAGCACGAAGTGTATCGTTCTCGTAATGAATCCATGATTCATCTCCAGTAACGAGATCAGACAAAAACTCTTTACGTCGGGCAAAAGTGATTGACAAATAGCGACACGGACTGCACGACTGGCGTCTGTAAGGGTGTGCGGTACCCACCGAGCCAAAACTTTTCGATACCTAAGCTCATGCAGATGGTATTCCACGGCGTGGTGACTGCAGTTAAGTGCTTCCGCTAATTCACGAGTGGTAGCATACGGATTCGACTGCAATTCGCGGCGTAAATCGTCATCATTCACTGCGGGTGGTCGTCCTGGGCGTGGCTGACCACCATCGGGACACCGTCGCATGGTTTTTACTTCCAGCACCCAATGTAGTATTGATATTATCAGCCGCAGCTCGCGCACTGTGGCCTAACAAGTACTCGTATAGTATAGTGTTCGAGCTTTTCGCTCGTCAATTTTCCTTAAAACTGACTAAACCGATCGCGAGGGCGGCTTTATATGCCCACACTACAAAAGTACCTAGAATGTTCTACAACATTCTAGAATATTATCGAAAACAATTAACTTGAAAAAGGAAATGTATAGAGTTTCATAGAGTGTCTTATTACTTTGGTGCCAACCCAATATTAGTAGGATTAGAATGATAGCACACACCACCTGAAAATTGGCTGGCGTTTTGGCCAATTATTTTCATAAACTTTCGCGTGGAATTCGAGCGTCTTGCCGGGATAGAAGTACCAATCCTATGTCCTAGCCCAGGCATGGTCTATCCGTGCGCCTTTCATACAAATTCCTTCAGCCCTTAAGGCTCGAAAAGGTAACAGACAGATAGACAGAGATAAGTAGATAAAACTAATTATGTCTGGGAACGATCCTAAATCTAAATTGTAATTCTAACGATGTACATATTATTAATATTATTTTAAGTCTCTTAGCTTATATTAGCATATTGTTACTAACAAAATATGGACCTGGTATGAAATAAATGTTTATTATTATTATTATTATATTATATAAATATTATCTTGTTTGAAAATAAAACATACATAATCTTAAACCGTAAATATAGTTTCTAGAAATGTTTTCTGTTTGTCTGTGTGTATGTTCCAGCATCATGCAAAAACTACCAGCTAATTTGTGTTCAAATTTTGCATAGATGTTTCTTGTATACCTATCTGGTCAGTCTGTAGGCTACCTATACATTATCACGCTATTGGCTGTGGGGGTGAGCAATATTGCATTATGTTTGTATTCTTCTATAGTTTACCGCTAATTGTATAAAGACCTGCCAAACGGTTGGAGCATTGCAGATAGTTACAGATTAAACCTTTTAAATGATTATTATCACTCTATAAATTTATGAGGCTAAGCAGTTAATCATGCCATGCACAGGGTGGAGTTTGAGATGGAGCAATAAGGACTGGCACCTTCACCGTTGTAGCAACACGAAGACGGTCGCAAGAGACTGTCCCTAACATCGGACAGGTCACAGGAGACTGTCCCTAACAAAAATCGAAGACGGTCGCAAGAGACTGTCCCTAATATCGAAGACGGTCGCAGGAGACTGTCCCTAATATCGAAGACGGTCGCAGGAGACTGTCCCTAATATCGAAGACGGTCGCAGGAGACTGTCCCTAACAAACATCGAAGACGGTCGCAGGAGACTGTCCCTAACATCGAAGACGGTCGCAGGAGACTGTCCCTAACAAACATCGAAGACGGTCGCAGGAGACTGTCCCTAACAAACATCGAAGACGGTCGCAGGAGACTGTCCCTAACAAACATCGAAGACGGTCGCATGAGACTGGCCCTAACAAACATCGAAGACGGTCGCAGGAGACTGTCCCTAACATCGAAGACGGTCGCAGGAGACTGTCCCTAACATCGAAGACGGTCGCAGGAGACTGTCCCTAACAAACATCGAAGACGGTCGCAGGAGACTGTCCCTAACATCGACGACGGTCGCAGGAGACTGTCCCTAACAAACATCGAAGACGGTCGCAGGAGACTGTACCTAATATTGAAGACGGTCGCAGGAGATTGTACCTAACAATGAAAACGGTCGGAGGAGACTGTCCCTAAATTGAAGATGGTCGCAGGAGACTGTCCCTAACATCGAAGACGGTCGCAGGAGACTGTGCCTAACATTTCGAAACCTGTTGATTTGCATTCACAGATTAGCATTTATAAAACTTTTTACGATTTCTGACTTTTTTAGTAGTCAAACCGCAGTTGGTCCGCTAGAGTTTTTTGCTCCTCATAAGAAACAGGCTCGATTAACATAAAAAAGTTGTTTTGAATATTGCCCATTATCTTGGTGACTGTATTTTTTTTTTCCAAATCTGTTAATATTTCTCACAAAAGTAATGGTAGGAATTCATTATGTTATAGCTTACAGGTTCGAGGAATGAATTACAAATCTGTAGTTGTAAGTTCCACTCCGAATTATTGATAATTTTTGTATTCTTTTCGTTAACATTTTGTCATACTATTATTTTATGATAGTTCGTAGAACGTAGGTACACAGAAAAACACCAAGTTTAGGCCTCTCCTGTCATCTTTGGTTAAAAATAAAATAAATATCTGTGGTTAGGTGACTGATTGAGAAATCCCGTGTGTGTACAGTCTACTGTGTTATTTTATAGATAGCTGTTCATCAGGAATAATCTGTAAGAATGAATCAGTTAGTCTATCAGTGTTGTGCTATTGTGTATTATACGTATACAGGAACGCAGGCGTTCGTAACTTCGCAAGCAATGGGAAATCGCTACTGAAGGCAACGGGTGTCGACCTCAGGACGAGCTGCTCCTTAAACGGACAACTGTACGTCGCTCGCTGCTGCGCCACCAGTTCTGAGCTGGTATTTTGGCTGTTCAGACCAAAACTACAAACGTTGTTACAGGAAAGTTGTATAAAAATGTGGCTGTTATTTTAGTAAATTGTGGTGTCTTACGACTTAGATGCGAACAAAGTCGCCGGCAGAAGCTAGTAAGTAATATAAGTAAGTGTGGACTTACGTCATGCCAAAAGTTTAAGCTTTGCAATGCTTAGAATAACCTAAAGTATAGGAAAAATGCAAGTTACAAAGAATTCTGTTTAGTGCTATGGTGTAAGTGTTCAGGAGTTTGAAGGTTCATTTTATATAGCTACAAACTCAAACTCAAAGCATTTATTTTAATTAAACCAATAACAGGCACTTTTGAATTGTCAACGAATCGGTCAGTCAAAAAGATGAAGCTAATTGCCGATTCCAAACAGTACTACAGATATACTGTGTGGTAAGCGGAGACCGGAGACCCGTCATAACGTACCCGACCATTAACAGGCCGCTAAATTATTCCACAAACTTTAAAATTCTTTTACAGCCCATCATAACAAATCAATCTGCTCCTCTACAATAACTAATAGCGGCACACATCCCTCACTCCGCCGCCGTATAGCTACTGATCGCGAGTACCTACATCACGCTCTGTGGTGCGTGCATCCTTCCCTGCGCCGGCGCAGCGCTATTATGAAAAAAGCAATTAGCTGAAATGTACGCTTAGGGGTGACACCATACTGTGGTTTGGGAGAAACAGATTGATTAGTTATTGAAATTAATAATAATTGATTCTTTATTTCAGACCTACCATACGTGTACACACTATCCATAAGCACATTTTAGTACTTATATAAAAGAGACTAAAAAAATATTTTTAACTAGCGACCCGCCCCGGCTTCGCACGGGTGCAATGCTGATCACTATCACTACATAGTATAAAACAAAGTCGCTTCCCGCTGTCTGTCTGTCTCTATGTATGCTTAGAACTTTAAAAATAAGCAACGGATTTTGATGCGGTTTTTTTTTAATAGATAGAGTGATTCAAGAGGAAGGTTTATAATAATATAATACATGCATAATATAGTAGAGAAACACTGATAATTTTAGAGCCATTATTTCTCTTAAAAAGTATAGGATAAAAAATGGTTATTGTGGGTTATCCCTAAGAGATAGACATATGCCATCGCGAACTTTTTTGTAGACCTTTTTAAGGTGTACAATACTGTAGTACATTATTTTGATCTATCTCGTAGGGTTAAGCCAGCGTTTGCAATGTAAGCGCAAAAAAATGTGTTTATTTACGACATCACATTAGAAACCCCTAAAATGATCAGTGTTTCTCTACTATATTATGCATGTATTATACATACAAACCTTCCTCTTGAATTATTCTATCTATTAAAAAAAACCGCATTAAAATCCGTTGCGTAGTTTTAAAGATTTAAGCATACATAGGGACAGACAGCGGGAAGTGACTTTGTTTTATACTATGTAGTGACTAGGTTAACATCTGGCTTTTAATGTATATTTAAATATAACCTGACAAGGTTCTGTTTAGGATATGGTCACAGGTAGAACAACAGTGAAGGATATGGTCACAGGTAGAACAACAGTGAAGGATATGGTCACAGGTAGAACAACAGTGAAGGATATGGTCACAGGTAGAACAACAGTGAAGGATATGGTCACAGGTAGAACAACAGTGAAGGATATGGTCACAGGTAGAACAACAGTGAAGGATATGGTCACAGGTAGAACAACAGTGAAGGATATGGTCACAGGTAGAACAACAGTGAAGGATATGGTCACAGGTAGAACAACAGTGAAGGATATGGTCACAGGTAGAACAACAGTGAAGGATATGGTCACAGGTAGAACAACAGTGAAGGATATGGTCACAGGTAGAACAACAGTGAAGGATATGGTCACAGGTAGAACAACAGTGAAGGATATGGTCACAGGTAGAACAACAGTGAAGGATATGGTCACAGGTAGAACAACAGTGAAGGATATGGTCACAGGTAGAACAACAGTGAAGGATATGGTCACAGGTAGAACAACAGTGAAGGATATGGTCACAGGTAGAACAACAGTGAAGGATATGGTCACAGGTAGAACAACAGTGAAGGATATGGTCACAGGTAGAACAACAGTGAAGGATATGGTCACAGGTAGAACAACAGTGAAGGATATGGTCACAGGTAGAACAACAGTGAAGGATATGGTCACAGGTAGAACAACAGTGAAGGATATGGTCACAGGTAGAACAACAGTGAAGGATATGGTCACAGGTAGAACAACAGTGAAGGATATGGTCACAGGTAGAACAACAGTGAAGGATATGGTCACAGGTAGAACAACAGTGAAGGATATGGTCACAGGTAGAACAACAGTGAAGGATATGGTCACAGGTAGAACAACAGTGAAGGATATGGTCACAGGTAGAACAACAGTGAAGGATATGGTCACAGGTAGAACAACAGTGAAGGATATGGTCACAGGTAGAACAACAGTGAAGGATATGGTCACAGGTAGAACAACAGTGAAGGATATGGTCACAGGTAGAACAACAGTGAAGTGGTTATTGTTACTTTATTCCACGAGCGTAGGCTAGTAATTTATTTATTTAATGAGATCTTAAACGATGTTTATATAAATAACAGATCGTAGATTGTTATGAAGGGTCATTACAATATATTATTTTCATTACAATCGTTTAAACTTCAAAGTAGTTTAAAAAAGTGAATCAATCACAACAATAAGCTATTAGAGGTACTGATGTGATTGCGCTCAGATCTGTTCAGAAAGGAAATGTATTCTTTGTTAACTGTTGAAGCGCCGACTTATATACATTTTGCTTCAACAAAAGTCGAGCGTTGAGAATGAAAAGTCACTCTATATAAAAAATTGATACGATTGCCAGTCGGATCATCTTTCAGTTACCTATACACCATAGACAAGTCTAAACTAGATACGATATTTCATAATCCTATGTTTATAATGGGTACTGTAAAGCCCTGTCCACCGCAAGGCTCCGGCGACAACCCTGCAGCCCTGCGGTGTCTCCGCGCTGTAGTTTTGTCTAAATCCGTCGCGTGCGCCCGAGCGTTCACGCGTGATATGAAAAATGGTCGCCGCACTTACTCGGGACACTCACGCGCATCCTACGGGAGTTGATTTAAATTACAGAGCTTTGATTGAATTAGATATTCATTTCGTTTTGATTTTGCGTGACACAAATTTGGTGTTTTAGATGGTTACAAAATTTCTAATTAAATGATACACAGAAAAAGAAGTTATTAATTTCAATTTCCTGAAGTACCTACTTACATGTACTTACTTAGGTACTTCCGCAAACTTCAATCTTGACGAAAAAATGTTAGATTCGTTTTGTACGTAATGTAACTGTGTACAAGTAAAACAGCTTTTGCATTACAAAATCGTTATAACTATGATTTTATAGTACTTTGACATATAATTAAACACAAGGTTTTGGTGAACTCATAATTTAAACAGCGTGGTTAATCTGTAGACACTTTCACAAATCAATAGCAAACATCCGTAGTTATTACGAAAAAATAAAATTAATTTGACGCACTTTTTCAAAACAGGTTGATCCGATTGCCATCCGTGGGAAAAGAGAACATTCTTATATCTTGGGTTATCCTACTTTCAAGTAGGATCAACCTGCAGAGCGCGAAAACCCCACGCTTTGGTTCGATTCGTAGCGATGTCGGTCACGCGTAGCAGACTACGGCGTAGATGCACCAAGTTGCACGTAGATGTCTCGTAGAAAATCAACGATGCGTAGCGCGTAGCCGCGTGGCTACGTGCGTAGCACTCACTACACGCTTGAATAAATTATAATAGGTTTTGTAATAATTTTATTAGTTATGTTTTAAAAACATACCATTACTTGTAATGTATTCTTTTTGTATTATCTTGCATTGTTTTTCACCTCACAGTTTAGAAGAAATCACTATACCTATTGCACGAAATTCAGTAAAAGAACTGCGTTACGGAAGTTAAATGGGAGAAACTAACATTATGAAGAAAAATCAAATAACTACATCATCTACTATCCAGTGATCACAAGACACTATGATCTTTAAGAGTCCTGTAGGAAGTTGATGTCATTGTTCCAATCATCTCTCTCTTCATTCCCACTTGCGTGTGCGCATGTACGTTGTGTTTCAGTGTTTGTGTACGATCACGCATTTTTGTGTCGGCCGTGCCACGCTTGCTTAGCGTAATTGATGGTCAGCCGTGTCTCGTGTCTCTTGATCTACCCTCCGCCTGCTATTTGTAGACGAAAACAAAAGCTCGGGCACTGCTTCCGGTTGAAGTGGCTTTTACAAGAATATTACCTATTCGAGTAACTATGTCGTCATCATTGTGTTTAAAGAAACCTGTCGAAAATTGTCAAAATGGATATGAACTAGCAGGAGTCTTAGATATGAACTAGCAGGAGTCTTAGATATGAACTAGCAGGAGTCTTAGATATGAACTAGCAGGAGTCTTAGATTATGAACTAGCAGGAGTCTTAGATATGAACTAGCAGGAGTCTTAGATATGAACTAGCAGGAGTCTTAGATATGAACTAGCAGGAGTCTTAGATATGAACTAGCAGGAGTCTTAGATATGAACTAGCAAGAGTCTTAGATATGAACTAGCAGGAGTCTTAGATATGAACTAGCAGGAGTCTTAGATATGAACTAGCAGGAGTCTTAGATATGAACTAGCAGGAGTCTTAGATATGAACTAGCAGGAGTCTTAGATATGAACTAGCAGGAGTCTTAGATATGAACTAGCAGGAGTCTTAGATATGAACTAGCAGGAGTCTTAGATATGAACTAGCAGGAGTCTTAGATATGAACTAGCAGGAGTCTTAGATATGAACTAGCAGGAGTCTTAGATATGAACTAGCAGGAGTCTTAGATATGAACTAGCAGGAGTCTTAGATATGAACTAGCAGGAGTCTTAGATATGAACTAGCAGGAGTCTTAGATATGAACTAGCAGGAGTCTTAGATATGAACTAGCAGGAGTCTTAGATATGAACTAGCAGGAGTCTTAGATATGAACTAGCAGGACTCTTAGATATGAACTAGCAGGAGTCTTAGATATGAACTAGCAGGAGTCTTAGATATGAACTAGCAGGAGTCTTAGATATTTTATTGCTGTTATACATAAAACCTTGATCTTTCACTGCCATGCTGCTTTCTATCCGAAACCTCTACGGCAGATACCGCGGGGCGCAGCTAGTTATCTATATTGGGCACAGCACAGTACATGCATCGTTAGGTAAGTACCGTGTTTCTGTTTATAATGTCTGTCTGTCTGCCCAAATAATTAGTAACAAGGCAGGACAGTTAGCTCGCAATGAATCAGATGGTCAGGCCGCAACGTGTCGCGATCAAAGCGCGCCATCCGCCGCGCGCCGCCATTTACAACGGCTCCCGCCAAAACGACGAGCGCCATCTTGTTGTTCGTCGGCTGTCACCCGCACGACGGATCTGGCGGAACAGCGCACGCGCACGATGCCCGGCTAATAAAACGCTTATGCTGATTAATTGCGACGCGCATTACGAATAACTCCGTCCGCCTGTCACGGTTTGTCTGTTAATATCTCTAGAACCGGCGCTGGAAATGAAAAAATACACTGGGAACAGGCGCAGAACTAAAATGTTTTATGTGACAAGCGAGGCGTGCCGTGGAACGAAACGTATTTTTAATTCAAGTCTACCGCAACGAATTACATAAATCTTTGAAGTGTAAAACAGAAATTAAATAGTTACAAATACCTTCGTAATGTAATGAGTAATTGTTGATTTTTCAGAGTTTTCTCAACAAGTTTTCATGTGAAATCATCTGACGTCCTCATTATTATTTATAATTACTGTGAAATGTGTTTTGAAGTTTGAAGAGCGCTGGAGACTCTCAGAAATAGATCAACCTCATGTAAACTATGAATAATAAATAAATTTGTTGGAAGTATATATATGTCAATTTACAGGGTGCTCACTGCGTATGACCTGCGCTATGCCAGAGCGTAAGCCTCCTTCACTTTAGTTATTGACAATTTTAAAGACATTGAAATCACATTAGATGAACGGACTGTGTGTGGAAATTTCACTCAAGTCTAACCACACACACCTTCAGCAAACCCATCAATGTCACATTTCGAAAATCACACGCATCACGCAATAACTTTGGATCGCAATGAGCCATCCGCCGACCAGGTACGCTACATGTGGCGGTAACAAGCTGTAACTGCGCTCACGCAAATGGTTCGCAGCCAATCGCGGCGAGTCGCAGCGGACCGCGCGACTCCACCGCGGGCGCTCGCTGCAGGTACTTAGCGAACTAATTGGACGTGGTAGGCTCATTGTGGTCATCATAGTCGGCTGTGCATCTGATTTATGATCGGAACATTAATTTTTATTCAAGTGGCTAGTTGCTGGTTGTTAGGATTCAAAATTGGCTGTCACTTACAAGATCTTGGTTGCATGGGTGCATGGTAGCATAGGTGTCACTTGTCTATAAGACAGAATTGTTGAATGTCGAAAACACCTTCACTTAAAGTATGTTTCTAGTACTGAAGTAATCAGTAGACTGAACAGACTGCAGATCGTCAATTCATTTCGAAATTATAAAAACCAACGTTTGTTTTCAACTGCCGTGCGATTCTGTAACCATCTCACCGTGAAAGCTTATGTGAAGTGAGCGTGGAGTGAGCTGCCATTCGCTAGGAACTAACACTATTAAGTGCTCACTTCACTTATGATTTCACGGTGAGATTTTTACAGAATCGACCGGCTGTTTGCTAAATGCACTTCGCTACCTGTTGACAGCTAGCGTCGCCGTTAGTGAACTCCACATGTCGGTTATTGCAAATTGCTTGAAACTGAATTAATAACTTATTTATTACATAGCCTCTATATTTACACACTCGACGAACAGAGTATAAGTAGGTACAGAAGTGGTGGTCATTTGTGTGTTTTCCTCAACTTCAGCATTACTCTCTCCGCGCAGTAAACTTACACTTATCTGGAAAAACACGAATTAATGTCCCGTACCCAATTACATTCTGGCAAGCTCTCAGCATCGTATCATAAATCAGGTGTTGGTACGTCAGCGTATGAATGGCAGACGGTTCCGCGTAGGACGCGCGACCACGCGACTTGAAAGCGCGCTTCCACGAAGCAACGGTCGAGCGGACGCGGTTACGCGCGGCTGCTAACTGCTAGATCTAGTGTGCTAGCAGCTTTATTTATGTTTATGTTGTTCGTAATTATTTTATGTTTTGTTTTGATAATCAAGTAATTTGTTTGTTTAATCATCTTGATTATTTCCACAGCTCAGACTCGTCATCATGATTTTACATGTGGGAGTCAAGTAAAATGTGGAAAATTGTCACATACCTAGAAGAGACATATAAAAGACAACCTACGAAGAAAACAAATAAATTAATAAATAAAACACAACGTGCCCTTGTATAATGTGGCTAAAGCAAGAAGAAACTTTGGCTTCGGATTTTATCACAATTTTTTGAACAGCCGCAACCTCTTGCAGACGTGTACGCGAATGCGAAATAAGTAGCAACCTCTTGCAGACGTGTACGCGAATGCGAAATAAGTAGCAACCTCTTGCAGACGTGTACGCGAATGCGAAATAAGTATATAATATGTTGCGCTGAGCTTCCGGCTCTTTCCCTCCAACAGGCCCATCTTCTGACATGAGTTTTAACAAGAGTATTTTCTTTATTATTTTAATCATTTTATTATTATTTTATTTACTGTGTGTGAGGATTAATGGGTCCTTTTTTTAGTTAGTTTTAATGATGGTCTGGCAGTTTGAGTAGATACCTGCTTTATGCGACCTAAAAATATCCTTTGGGATTGTTCCTCGAGTCGTTGAGCTACACGGTTACGGATAAATGAGTGCACTGACTGGACAGGCCCACTGAAATCTGAGTTCTTTCCTCAAAAGAACATTCCAGACACATGATCCTCATAGGATCAGTTAACTCCAGTAATTAAAACCGGTCAAGAGCGAGTCAGACTCGCGCACCGAGGGTTCCGTATATATTAAGTTTTCATCAGCGAGGCCTATATTCGTCATAGAATTTTAACACTGTGGTGTAGAATATTGCAGTTTTAGGTCAGTGCCATCTCTTGATAGTGGAACTAATGTAATGTTAGTTGATAATTTCTGAAAAAGTGCGCTAGAGAGACATCGTTTTATTTTTCCTGTAATTTTTACACAGAACAATTTCAGATTTTTTCTATGCAAACTTTGGAGATAAGGGTGGGAACGGTATTTTTTTTTTACATTTTTCATCAAAAGTCGAAAACTATGTACTAACCTAAAAAAAATGTTTGAGAATGTGCAAACAGCGTTCTTTCATATGATTCTCCACATGCCCTAGTAGCCCAACTTCGAATTTTTAAGACCCCCTTCAGTCCTTGTTGCAAAGAAATTATACATATGTTTAATTCTTTATTATTTGAATGCAAATCACTGATTTATTTATAGAATTCACTTGAAACTGACTTTGATGCTGGATTAATTAGTTAGCAGTTGTACCTTCCACTCGTCCACGTAGGGATGCCCTTATGCGCTGAATTGCGTTGAATCCGATTTCTTCTTGTATCCATTGACGATGGCAGCTGCGGTAGTATTTCAGGATAAAGTAAATTACTAATGAATAATGTTAAAGATCGTGGTCAGCCGCCCCACGTGGCCTCCGATGTCCTTCAGAAGGGCGTCATCGTTTCCGCCAGCAGCATTTTGATTGAAGAATACCTCGTCCTTTTCTACCTTGGAGTTCCACATTTTGAAAATCGCTGCGCAACAAAAACTTTGCTTAATCTGCCCCTTGGCAGACCCTAAGGCAGGGCCGCCATGAAATGTTGGGGGTCCTAGGGGCTCAACCAACTCTATCGAATGTACTTTAATCAACGGTAAAAAGGAATATATTTTATAATGCGCATTCAAGTAAAGTGCTTACTTAGCTTAAACTTATATTCTAAACGAGCGTACTTACTACGTTATGCACTATTAGGGAGCATACATACACTTCAACCAATCCAATCTCCAATCTCTTTGGAACTTATATGTTCGAGCCGTTTGGGGTTTAAGCACCAGGGCTATGGGGTCCGAGTGTCCATTTAGTATTTCCAGACATCGCCAACCGGTTGGTCGACTCTTCACGTAACCAGTGGGCTATTTTTATTTCTATTTACTATTTTTCGGTCAAAGAATCAGCATTGCCATACAACGTGGCAATGCTACCACCCTTTTGGGTACGATTCCTATTGACAGCGATGCGGAAGAATTTTTTGATGTCCTTTGATTTATTTCCCCTCCTTTTTACATACTTATACATATTATTATTATTTTAAGACTGATTAATTTGAGCTACTTAATTTGCAGTTGATTACATTTGCCTCAGTAAATCACCAAAAATAAATACAAAGGTTTTACTTCTTCCTATATTCTTAATGAAATTAATTTAGGTTTTTTTTTATTTTTTTTATTTATTATTTTCAACAAAAGAGTACACAGATGGGAATACACAGATCTTCTGCCAAACTGCAGGACAGTTTGTTTTTTTTTAATTTTTTATTTTAAAGGGATTGCTCAAATATTTTAAAATTTATCGCAGTTTTTATGACCGGCCCTTTCTCTTTGCGGTCCAGTCTATAATTGAATTGAAATCATTATTAATAATTTATAAGTTTTTAAGAGTTTTTATTAGAAAAAACGCTTTATAAGTGCGCCGTTGTACCCTTGGATATGAATGGTTATGTGTATGAGCTTTGTGAAATGACGGTATAAAACAACGTATATTGTATATATATCTATCATACCCTCACCGTGTTTGATACCGCACCCCTCCACATCGACACATCAGAACATGCGCGTCCGTCAGTCTCCGCGTTTGGAGTGACGCGTCGTAAATCTGCCGTCAAGCGATGCGGCCCGCATCGCCGCTGCCAGCAGCCACCAGACGGGTGCACGTACGGTCATGTGGAGTACTGCATCTTGTGGTGATATAAAAGTAATATTGTTCAATGTTATCTACCGCTGAGGAGTCACGATAGTAAACTGGAACAATCTACAAGATTCCGTTAACTTTACACAGCAATGTCGACTACTGTAAATAGGCCTTTCATGAAATGAAATATTATCATAATAGCACAGTGACAATACAGGACCCATAGTCTAAGTGTAACTGGTAAATTTTCTAATTGTATGGATTTGGCTAGCCGAGCAATCATTTTTGTGTGTTGTATTCGTATTTTTATCTATTTTTGTTTAATATGGGTCACAGACCTCAAATAAATGAAATTATTATTATTATAGATTTTGCGCGCATATCCTGAAACAAAGTATTCGAAATAAAGCTGAAATACTCTTGTACAACAATGACGCTACGAAGACGATACGATATGATTTGTTCTCACAATAAGAATATTATTGCTAACGTTATCATTTCAACGTTTTTCAAGAAAATCGTATTAGTGCCTGACGCATCCGGAACCTAATAACATAATGATTCCACGGAGTCGCGAACTTAATGATAGTTGTTTACGTTTTATATCACATTGAAATAGTTTTACATAATATGGGTAGTTAAACTTTTCAGGGTTTTCAAGACTTTTACGCGTTCTTCATAGAGCGTGATATATAAAATGTATAACAAAATTAACAGGACTTCTACATAAAATTAACTACGAGTTACTGTTTAATAAAAAAAAATACATCTCATTAGCAAATATTAGCGAATTTAGACCGTAGAAGATAGGGCGCGGGCGCAGAGGCGCGGCGGAGCGCGGCCGAGGGCAGCCGAGGGCGACCGAACGCGCCCGAGTGCGCCCGAGTGCGGCGGCACGGTCGCCGCTCGGTAAATACCGACGTTCAACATTTGTTTATGTAAGTAGCCTGTATTTGTGCTCATGAAAGCTTAGTCTAACTGTTTTTCATGGTCATCCTACATTACCATTTATTTTGAGAGATTTTTCGATATCCAAATAATGAAGTATGGCCGCGGCGCCACTGGTGCGGTAGCAGCAGATGTTTTCTGACTTTAAGCTTATTACGACATTTTCATCTCTAGCTTTTATTATTTATTTCAGAGAGTTTCCATATACTAATTTATATAATCATAATCACAAAATAACAAAAACATAAACTATTAGTGTGTTAGTAACAAAGCGGGTAGCATTAGCAATTAGGATGCTGTTGCAGATGCTTCGTAGACGGTGCAGCAAGGACTTTGCTTTCTTACTCATGATGGCTTAAAAGTCATCCGTAAGCGCTTCAGCAAGCATACCAGACGCGCTGCAGCGCCACGGCAGCCCCAACAGCATCCTAAAAGCGTTATGATACTGGGTGCGCAGGGCTCTGTAGTTTCGGTGTGTTCTGTGTTTCGTCCTACTACCTGTCAAATCAATTTGAATTTAGGTTTTAGTTATTTTCAATTTTCCTTAATAGTTTTTACTACCTTCAAAGGAAATTAGTCCTTATGATTTGAAACCGCAGAGGGGTATTACGCTAGGTGCTCCAAGGAATCCGGAACATTTTATAAAAAGGTTACAAGATGTGACAGTGAGTTTTTCAGGCTGAAACACAATACTTATATTTACAGACGCTCAGTTAATGAACATCATATGACGACTGTGACAAGAGATCGGCTTACAGGGCTGCCACA
>CATIVS010000172.1:0-19786 GCA_949629135.1 Eremobia ochroleuca | reverse complement strand
GTGAAAGTGACACTCTTTTAAAAGTGCAAAGACACGTAATTAAACGCGCTCGCAAGTGCATCGCTCAAAACGGTAGGCACGTTCAACAATTAATGTAATTAGGTACCTATCCACCTATCGTCGTAGAGTAAGTAGTATTTATATTAATTATTGTAAATATGGCTGATTCTAATTTTTAAGCACGACTGATTCAGTGTTTTACTGTTATCGAACTTTAAATAAATAAAAAAGATTCATAACACTACATTGTATCCACTGCGCGCTTTTTTGTTTACAACTTTCTGCATTTGCTTTAATACTTTGATAACAGTTCAGCACGCAATTAGACAGTCCAAAGCCTGGTAAAGTGTGATGGGAAATTAGAATCTTTTCTTTTCGTACCTAGACGGTTCATAATCATGTGTTCAAGGAAAGTTTATTCACCCCCAATAGTAGCCTGTTTTCGAATTGCGCGTAAATACAGAATGATGTTAAGGGTCGGCACTCATATGGCGAAGCGCAACGCAGCGCGGTCGTCGCTGACAAACAAATATTGACCTTGCTGTAGTTGACATAAGGTTGAGATTAAATCAACTTCCATTAGCTCGAAAGCGTTTCTAAGCGGAAAAAGGTGCACGTCTTAGGTTATTTATTTTCGACTTTATTTTAAGGCTCGCAATGTTGATTTTTGTTTGACACTGACAACCGCGCTGCGCAGCACCTCGCCATATGTGTCGGCCCTAACAGAACTGGCTGGGTCGTGCGTGCGCGAGTGCAAGTACCTACCCATAAGGATGGGTTTATTCTAGAGTGCCGGCTGTGCTGCCGAACAATTTATTATTTTCGATAAAAATAAAATCACTTTAATCATTGTTTTTTTTGCTTGGATATCTTTGGTTAGACGTACTGAACGCTGTATTAAAATTTGTCCAACTATTTTAATGGGACCTTATATAATCTACAGACAATAGTTTGTGGAAAAATGATGTGGCCCATTACAAAAGTGTCGCGGCGTGGCGTTGTCTCACTTGATGGTTATGCCAAGAGGATAGGCACTATCATTCTAAAGCCCCTTGGAGCGTGGGTACTGTGATAAACTTTTATAAATAAAGAAACATTCATACAATAAAGCAGTTGTAGATGGGCGGAGCCCAGTCGCAAATATAGTATCGAATACACAGCTTTACAAGTCCAAGTAACATAATTCTAATATTATTTAATTGATCGACTTTTACTGTGGTCGGTAAAAATAATTTTGCGTTACAGGAAGGGGAAGTGCTAAACGATCAGCGCCGTCTCGCCGTAAGCGTAACTCGAGCGAAACACAAACTCCTTATAGTCGGCAACTCGACCGCTTTAGGTCGGTACGCGCCGCTCCAGAAACTTATACAAACCTGTATTGCCGTCCAACTAGATAAGAATATTGTTAACAAATTACATAATAGATATAAAATGTATGTATCGTTATGATGAAACTGTATTATTAGAATGTAATTGTGCCTTAATTATGTTATTGTAAATTAGAATTGTGAGCCTGCATTTATAGGTTTTAAATTTTGTTTTAATACCCTACACCCATGCTATAAATCCTCTACAACAGTTTTTGAAACAGTTAGCTTATTGCCAACATTAAAACAATCAGTGTCATAGTAACATAAATATTCATTCATAATAATCGTTTTGTTCACCAACTAAACTAAAGTTATGTTCAGTGCATCTTTTTCTTTCTATTTCATTAAGAAAAGGACAGAAGATAAATATTAGTTTAGTCCTGTGAAATTAGTCAGTGCCTGACGTAAATAGACGTATTTTTAGTAGCCAATTTTTAATTACGTCTAAACTTGTCTGGAATATCTTAATTTGACAGGACTAAACTGATATTTATCTTCTGTCCTTTTCTTAATTAAATAGAAAGAAAAAGATGCATTGAACGTAAATTTAGTTTAGTTTGTGAACAAGGGAATCGGCGCCAATGTTTTACTAAATTTCATTATGCAACTCCTTTGCTTTTTCGATCCCTTCCTTACTCATCAAACAGCCACATTCTCACTAGGTACTCAATTCGTGGTATCTTTATGAATTTAAAAAAAGAACAGCACGCGCGTTTCACTACCCACAGCGCCGTATTTAAAAAAAAAAGTGTGCAGTTCACACGCGATAGAAGTGAAACCTTCAAAAATGTTAACTTCAAGATAATGAGATGAATGTAGAATTTCAGGAGTAGGATAATTGTAGGGTTTAATTATAATGATATTGATACCAAGTTTAAAAGTTATTTTACATTTTTTTTTCTCCGATAATTATGACAATATTCTGCATTCGTTTTCGGCATACTTGAAAAATAACTTTATTAAAATAAAGAAATATTTATGTAAACGATACACGTGTACAATACACCACAGTTGTTATGATGCTTTTACCCAAGCTTCGTAATACGCAGGCGCGCACACGTACTAGGACTAGGACACGTACAACGGCCGGATCCAAGCGTCGTGCGTAGCGCGTACCACCACTATCAGCGTATTAGGTTTCTGCTTGAAGGCGCCCAGAGCAGTACCGACAATCTACGAAGACTTACGAATATTCCCGAACGTATGAAGATGGGAGAGGGGTACGGACAGCGCACAAAGAGGAGATCACAAATATAAGAAACACTGTTTAATGCCTTCTATCTCAGTCTCTCGCACGTTAAATCCTATAGATGTAATCGTATGTGTTTATCTCTTTTTACTGTCGCTTTTTCGTTTCATTGAGTTTAAAATCACAACGATGCTAAAGGAGTTTTCACTTCAAAAACAGGTTATTCGATATCACGTCGTATCCCACCATTTTTGTTGCAAAAATTTAATACATAGTTTGTTTGTATTAGATACTCAGCAATTAAACTTTCCATTAATTTTCATAGAGTCCTTACAACACTATACATACAACACCCTATGGTTTCAGAACCTTTTATAGAGGATTGATATCATGGGCGTAGATAGTCTTGTATGCAACTGTACATAATTAGTTATTAAAACACTCATGTGATACTATTATCACACTCTGCTTCGCCTCGTGTGTAAACCTACATTCGTGTTTTAATACCCCTTATTATACAACAGTTGCACAAATAACTATATTTTAGTTTTTTTATTATTAAATATTTATAATTTATATATTGTGTTTTTTCTGGGCCCGTGGCTAAATAATAACAGTCGCACAGGTCGATCGATCAGGTTAAGCTACGCTTGCCGCGGTTGGTCTGTGGATAGGTGACCATCTTTACATACCGAGACCCCTCCGTGCCTCGTAAATCTGACAGTCGTTACGGGTCGTCAGAAGCTCGAAAGTCTGACAACCAGTCTTGCCTAGGGGTATCGTATTACCCAGTAACTGGGTTGTGGAGGTCAGATAGGCAGTCGCTCCATGTAAAATACTGGTATTCAGCTGCATCCGGTTAGACTGGAAGCCGACCCCAACATTGTTGAGAAAAGGCTAGGCAGCTGATGATGTGTTTTTTTTTCTGTTAAGTTTGCTTACCTGAGTTAATTATTTATTTAATACTTCAGGTATGTACAGACGCCAGCACATCAAGCTACTACAATCTGTCAGATTTCTTTAATAGATTTTCAGCTTTATCGCTAAAGCATAAGGTTCAAAGTTGATTGGGAAAATCTGACAGTTTCGGGTAGCTTGATGTGCTGGCGTCTGTACATAAATGTACAGAGGCGGACTTAATGCCATAGGCATTTTCTACCACTCAGTCTGAGTTCATTTGTTGTTTGGTTTAATGATTAGAGCTGCTCTCCATTTGAAGTTATTATTCGACTAAAAATATTATGAACGCATTTGTTTTTACCGTGAGGTTGCCTACCTGCTGATCTGTCAACGTCAAACAGCTGACATTTGCCTACAGGCTAAAAATAAAAAGTTAGTTTGTGTTTGATTAGGGCCGGTGTTGGTTCGTTGGACCTGTTATTATTTTAATAGTGTTTTTATAACAACATCACTTATCAGTGTGATGTAACAAGGTCTATTGGTTCATTCACCAGTATATCAGTTAAAATAATTTAACCAGTGGAGTTTAAAAGGTAAACACTTTTATTTTATTTATTTTAACTTTTGTTTTTCTTTCATCACCAAATTCACTTGTTGCGTGCTTGTGATAATTTTGATTAGAATTGTTGTTCATTCGAAAGTTGATTGTAATTTCTTTCTACCCGCCATACTTCTTTAACTAATTTTTTTGGCAAGCAACTTACATAATGCCTGTATTAAAAATATTAATTTTTATTCATGTAGATCTTCAAGATGGTGAAAGCAGTAGCAGTGATCACTATCAGTGACACATGTTTTAAAGACAATACAAAGGATACGTCAGGACCAGCACTCGCTGACTTTGTCAGAGAACTATTCCCCGAAGCTAACCTCCACACAATCATCATCCCAGATGAAAAAGAAATCATTGAAAGGGAGCTCAAATACTTCTGTGAAACTAATCTCGATCTAGTTCTGACTACGGGAGGGACGGGGTTGACTCCTAGAGATGTCACTCCTGAAGCAACAAAAGCAATTATACAGAGAGAAGTGCCGGGTATCACTACAGCAGTGACACTGGCAAGCTTGAAGAAGACACCTATGGCCCAGCTTTCCCGTGCAGTAGCT
Source organism: Eremobia ochroleuca (assembly GCA_949629135.1). Classification (NCBI taxonomy): domain Eukaryota; kingdom Metazoa; phylum Arthropoda; class Insecta; order Lepidoptera; family Noctuidae; genus Eremobia; species Eremobia ochroleuca. The sequence goes on along the minus strand of CATIVS010000172.1, from coordinate 15,160 downwards.
GGCATCAGAGACAAAACCCTCATCATCAACTTCCCTGGCAGCAAAAAAGCAGTCACAGAATGTTTTGAAGTTGTGAAACCAATCCTACCACATGCAATATCTTTGATACACAATGAGGTGGCCGAAGTAAGCTACATTCACGATAATATGCAGTTCAACCACACATGCATGCACAGCAGTAACGTGGACATTACTAAAGTGGCCTTAAGACCAAGGGAGTCTCCGTTCCCTATGGTAGAGATGTCTGACGCTTGGAAGGCAGTTGATGATGTGATGGCGGAGTGGAAGGAAAGGCTGGAGATAGTGACCATTGAAGAAGGGCTTGGAAGAGTTGTGGCACAAACACTGCATGCCAAGGAACCGATGCCACCGTTCCCTGCGTCTGTAAAAGATGGTAATATATTTATCTGTTTTTTCTCACACCTTTTTCCCATGGTAGGCAGAAACCACAGAGTGACACCTGCTATTATCCTTACATACTCCTTTTGCTTCATTTACGTTCATATATCTGATTATATGGTTACCAAACGAGATAAGTAACTAGGGTCATCGGATATAGTTGAAGTTTAGTAAGAAACCGATAGAGGTTTTCGAATTTAATTAATAGAAAACAAACAGTTCATATTTCAAGTTAAACTTCATTCAAAAACATCCATTGGTTTCTTACTAAACTTCAACTATAACCGACGAGCCTGGTTACTTATCTCTTTTGGTGACTGTACATGCATGCCGGTCACAAGTAATATGCGGTTTTTATAATTTGCTTCTTACTTACATAATTAAATTACACAATATGAGAGGAATGGCCTTGCATGAGGCTGTGGTTGTACTAACTGCACATTGACACAATTCAATAATCACAACTATGCTGAAGTCAAATTAACAGCAAATTAGTGCTTACTCACAATACTATGACAAGTTTGAATCTATTCTATTTTGATTAAATAACTCTACCTTTGTCTCTAAGGGCTGATTTTTCCAATGCCAGATAATTTTATCTGAGGAATAATTTTGAATATTTGACAGTTATTCAATACAAAATCTGTCAGATGTAAATTTTATTCCATGAATTTTATTTATTTATTTATTTACTGGGTTACTCTACATGGGACTTTCATGTTATTCTATAAAAGTTTGAGAAAACACGAAGACAATTTTTTTAACTATACGCGGATGTCCACTTCTTCATTTGATTATTTGTTACCAAATATAAGGAAAGCAATTTCTGGAGTAAATACGAACATGCGATCTTGTATTTCACCGGAAGAAAAGCATGTCATGTCATGTCATGTCCCAGATAGCATTTCGACTTTCGATCTCCGAAATAAACTTTTCGACATCGAATTCCATTTTTCAATTGCAACACGTCCTGCACCCACGATGATCCGCGCGGTTATGCGGCACCCCGTGTGTGAGGGCCGCTTCTGTGGAAACGCACCCTTTCCACTGAATCGGAGCGGAGATGAGATGTGTATTTTGAGCAAAGTGATTGGTCAATTTTTATAAGTCTCAGCTTCTGTGGAAACGCAGCCAGGCACCGCCTCACCGCACGGACGTCAGCGCGGAGGGGTGGTGGCGGCGAGAGCACCGCTCGACCGCGCGGTCGGGCGGTGTACGTGTGTTAGGTATCAACGGATATATTAGTGGCCAATGCGACATCAGGTCCGCTTCACCGCCAATCGCGTCGGTGCGCGGTGCCGTGTGTTAATCGCCTAAGGGAGTGTAGCACTCATGAAAATGTACAACTTTTACAACGGGATCATCTCCGAAATATGAAAAAATAGAATGTGGGGAACGGCTTCCCCACATTTTGTCGTGTTATGCGAACTTAAAATGCATGGAGCAGCTGTTTTAAAAGTTTGTTCATTTTCATGAGTACTACACTACCTTAAAGTATGTCCCTCGTTTAACCTAACACACTTTATAGTCATCAAGCAATTTGTTCCGCTCTAGTTGTAACATAATAATGTAGCTACTAAGCGAGGCGAGCTAAAATTAGAAATTTATATCTTAATATGTCGCCGTGTGTATTACCTACATAAAAGATGTTTTCATGAAATTATTTGACCCTGAAGCTATAATGAATATACATTTTCTTTGCTATACAGTAACAGTTTTTAGGGTTCCGTACCCAAAGGGTAAAACGGGACCCTATTACTAAGACTCCGCAGTCCGTCCGTCCGTCCGTCCGTCCGTCCAGCCATCTGTCCGTCTGTCTGTCACCAGGCTGTATCTCATGAAGCGTGATAGTTAGACAGTTGAAATTTTCACAGATGATGTATTTCTGTTGCCGCTATAACAACAAATACTAAAAAACAGAATAAAATAAATATTTAATTGGGCTCCCATACAACAAACGTGATTTTTTTGTCGTTTTTATAGATAATTTTACGGAACCCTTCGTGCGCGAATCCTACTCGCACTTGGCCGGTTTTTTTATGTTATCACACCTGCTTTCGGAAGTGATAATACAGCTATCTAAATATACCCGTTATAAGTAGTTGATACTGGTAATATTTTAAAGTTAATTATTCATTAAAAGACCTGTGAAATGCTGACTTATTTGAAACTTGTAATTTTTTTGATGCTCTTTTTAAAAGTTTTAATAAAGTGGCAAATTGTCTTGCTATCAAGCAATCATGAGACATTAGTATTCTAAGATAAGACTTAGCAAACACACTAAGAGAGCTGTTCCCTACATTTTGACGAGTTATGCGAACATAAATATAAGGAACAGATAAATTTTTTTCGCGATTTCAGGTTTGACCCATAGTAAAAGTTGTTCATAATGATGAGTACAATGACCCCTTAAGAGTTTGGCGTTATTTAAGTTACACCTTGTATTAAGCTTTTTATGTTTTTTGTGATAATAATTTATTGTAGAAAAATCAGGCTTTTGGTGAAATAAAGAATTATTATTATTATTTACATCTTCAGTATCCCGTCCCCAGGTTACGCCTGTCTAAGCATAGATGGTGTGGGGATACGCCGCGTGCGCACGGCGGTGACGGCCGGGGATGCACCTACCGCGCCTCTGTGCTCCGGGCAGTGCGCAAGAATTAACACTGGCGCGGCTCTGCCTGCAGGAGCCGACTGCGTTGTACAGGTACCAGTATCATGTTTCAATACTGCCAGTTACAGACGCCAGCACATCAAGCTACTACAATCTGTCAAATTTCTTTAATAGATTTTCAACTTTATCGCTATTAGCATTAGGTTCAAGGTTGATTGGGAAAATTTGTCAGTTTCGGGTAGCTTGATGTGCTGGTGTCTGTACATTTATTCTGGAGCCTATTAACCCTACAGGGCATAGTGTCCCACATATGGCACATACCGAAAAATGTCTTATATTTTAAAAATCGATCCAAGTAGCGTGATCTAGTGTTGACAAGATTAACTATTATGTATTTGTGTTTCGAATTTAGTACCATATATTTTGGATAGATTTGTAGATAAACATTCATTTATGTTTTCTTCAAATCGGTGGGTACTTTGAATACGAATAACGAGCGGCGTATAATAATCGCAAAAAAATGATAAAATTAACCGATAGAATTTTCAGGGTCGAAATAATTAGTATAGGTAAGTTCATGTTCATATTTGTCATTTTACGTGTAATCTTGTAATTTCATTGATACTACGTAACACATATTAACATTATATTGCATGATGTTCCATGCACAAAACATACGTTTCTATTGAGTTATGATTTTTCTAAATATTTTTTCGAGAAATGGCATCATATTTGCAGGCTAATGTATTTTTTTTAAGCCGATAAGAAAAATCATGCACTGTAGGGTTAATGCCACTGACGCTAAACCATAATCGTGCAATAGTTACTGAAACACAACGAATGACGAAATTTTAAATTAATTATAAAACTATTCGGTTTAAACGCGAAAGCGAACAGGAACCAGAAATAGTCAATCGTCTATAGAGTGGAGTTGAGTTTCTCGGTTTCTATATACCTATTTACGTGGAATTGCTGCTATTCTAATTTCATACATTGCTTGATGCCTGGTTATCAGCATTTTTACTTTACTATCCATAAATAAGAACTCGTACCTATCTGTTCGAGTCCAAACGAGAACGAGCCTGAGAATGAGAATATAATAAAAATAAGGCATTAAGTCCGCCTTTGTACCGTTTTGTGTGCGAAAAGTTTAAATAAATAAATAAATAATTAAAAAAAAAAAAAAAATTTATCAGCCCACTACACTGGCACTGGCACAGATACTTAGGCCCGTTTGTATCACAAATCACTAAATGCTTTTAGCGCTAAACATATTCAAAACAGCTTTCTGTGTTTGTCATTTTCATTAATCCAATCCAGCCTGTCCCTTGCTGCCGTCCCCCAGCGACGCCCTAAGCCGAGGGCCGTACCCCATGGTGCCTCTAGTCGCTTAGTTTTTAAACCCTGGCTAGACGCCTTAATTTATTGAGGCACTCACAGGCAAGCTCGGTTAATCAGCCAGATAACCTTCTACACGGAGAGAAAATTCTTAGAAAACTTACTGTGCTCGGCACTGTAAAGTGAGTGCAAGTGACATCTACAGGAAATTTTCTGAGTGAGATTGGGAAAAATTCACTATTTGTCCAATAAATTTTACTGTACAGCATAAGAATTTTTACTATGGTAATTTTTTCATTACCACTCAAATGCAACCAGATTATGAGACAGCACAGTAATTTTTCTAAGATTTCTCTCTCCGTGTAGATTGACCTGCGAGAAATACTATAACATATTTTTTAAAAACTGTCATTTTCAAACGATAGACAGAAGAATGACATTTTAAATACGTTTAACGCTAAACGCATTGAGTGTTTTGTGGTGCAAGGGGTGTTAATGTTTTGGTCAAGTGCGAATGGTCCATAAAAATGAGAAAAATTTACCATTTTGTTAAGAATGAAGTTCCTTACCGCGTCTTGCGGTAGGAGTTGACTGGGAGAAATCATCACCAAGCAAAAATACTTTCTATTATATCGAGTGTGTGTGCGTGCTAGTATCGCGTGAGGAAGTCCCCCCCGACCGCACACGTTTTTTGAAGTGAAAACTTCTTTAGCGGCGTTGTACACTTTTTTTGTAACGGGTAAAAAATGTTAAACTCGCGTCAGGACACGTGACCCTGATCGAAAATTCGTAAGACGTGATGGTGAGTAGACAGCCGGCGGCGCGGCGTAGGCGAGGAAGTATCCCCCTCTCTCTCTACGGCGCGGCGAAAATGTATGCATGCGCCTGTTGTTTCGTTTAGGCGGCGCAGGGCGCTTGCGCGAATGTTTGTGTGTGTTTATGTTACAGAAATAAACTTAACTTAAATGAATGAATTAATTAGAATTGTAGTTAGAATGTATCTGCAATTTGGGAACTACAGATAACTGGTAGAACATATGGCACACCTCCGGTGGACGGGAAAAAATAAAAAAAATAATAGAATAATGGTTCTGGTAATAATGATGGTGAAAAAGTCGTCGAAATTATGGATGGAAGTTGATTTTTCTGAGAGATAAACTTTTTAATGTAATATAAGCATTAAGCATTAAGTCCGCCTTTGTACCTTTTGTGCGAGAAGTTTAAATAAATAAATAAATAAATTGTCATGTTTGTGTACGATATCGCAATAAATAAATATTGTATTCTACGACCTAAATGATAGTACTTTTATACTGATAATTAAAGCAATTCGTGCAAAATGATTCCCTAACCATTCCAAAATATCAAAAATGCACAACGTTAATATTCAAGTTTTCACTTCTGCCGGCACTCCCGGAGTGCAACCCGTCGTTTTTTTTTTTTTTAATAAAGGTCGGCTATGTTTCATATACTAAATACTGGTATTCAGCTGTATTCGGTTAGACTGGAAGCCAACCCCAATAAAGTTGGGAAAAAGGCTAGGCACTGTTTCATATAACGATGATTTCATTGTATTGCGAGATAAAAATCTGGACAGCCGATGGCCTACTCTTTCCGGGCAACCTACGAATAATTTTATCTATGAAACACTTAATGCTTCAACTGGTTAACCAATAATAAGAAATTTCCTAGTAAAAAAAAGTTGCAATTATAAAACGTGTACGCTTCACCACCCAAACCGGAATATGTATTATGTAGGTAGGTACTATTTTTTATGATTTAAATATCAATGACCTCTGTATCTTCCAAGTTATTAAATGAGGTTAAACACTTTATAAATAGATGCAGATTTTATTTGGCAATCTTGTTCTATGCTGGCTTCGGTTTAGCAAAATATGGACTATAGCTTAGTTAACATATGGTTTAGAAATAATTATTATACTTACTGAGGATGAGGTCCTGGGCTCGATTTCCAAGTCGGTCAAAGTGGTATTGGGTTATTCCGTCAGTGATTTCTCAGTAGCAGCCCAGAGTCTGGACTTGTGCCCAGTTGATGGCACTAGGCTCGCCCCCCCATCATCTGCCTGCCTTTTCTCAACTATGTTGGGGTCGGCTTCCAGTCTCACCGGATGCAACTGAATGCCAGTATTTTACATGGAGCGACTGCCTATCTGTCCTCCAAAACCCAGTATCTGGGTAATACAACACCCCTTGGTAAGACTGGTTGTCAGACTTTCGGGCTTCTGACTACCCGTAAACGACTGTCAAAGATCCACGAATTACAGCTGGGACCAATGGCTTAATGTGCTTTCTGAGGCACGGAGGCTTCGTCCCCTCGCTCAATAGGATCGCCCCCTTTGGAACTCAAAGATAACTGGTGAAATATAGGTCTACTATAGATACACCTCTGCCAAACCTTACGGGGATTACAAGCGTGGTGATGTGGTATCTTCAGAACTTCCAGCTGGTGATGACGAAATCGTAACAGCTAAATTTTTATTTATTCAGTGTGTTTCTTAGTAGCTTTGTCAGAAAATAAGGCACTCTTTTATTCATTTTTAGCACAATTTTACTTTTGAACAAAATTTTACCTCCACCAGGTCGAGGACACTAGACTAATATCGGCGTCTGATGACGGCATGACCGAGCTGGAAGTAGAGATCCTGAAGGCGCCCGAGCCTCAGCAAGATGTGAGGAATGTGGGCTTCGACATACCCATGGGAGCTGTGCTGGTGGATAAAGGTTGGTCGTAAATCTATGGTTGGCGGTTTAAGGGTGTTTTGACATTTACATGTTATAAATCCAGTTTTAAGTTATGAGTTGAGCGAAGTACACAATTATTGAGTAATGCGTGCACTGGACAGGTCCACTCAAAACTGTGTGGTTGTTTCCTCAACAGACCATCTCAGACACTAATCTCTTAACCAAGATTATGTCTGGACAACCAAGATTATGTCTGGACTTTAAACGAGACTGTGACCTCTGAGTTTGTTTCGGTGTTTGTTCTCAGAGAAATCGGATAGAGAAAACACCAACCGCATCTAGTTTTTAAACATAAACCATTTTCGACTCGTAAGAGTATTTATTTTTAAACCTATTTACAAAAACATATGATACATTTTTGAACAGCCGAAGAGAAATGATACAACAAGCTGCTGATTAATAACGAAACAAAATGCCTCATTAGTTTAGTATTTTGTCCTTTCGGGCTCGGTACTCATGTACGCCTGAAGGCCGTTCGTACCCAGATATGTGTGGATAGACCCTAAATGGCTAAATCCATGGACTAATTGGGAATTTGACAAACAATTTTGTTTACAGGTCATGTCCTAGACTCCGCAAAAATCGGAATATTGGCTGGCGCTGGATATCAAAATGTTACGCTTCGGGCGCCTCCCAAGGTAGCGCTACTATCTACTGGCAACGAGCTACAGGAACCTTCAGAGGTTAAGCTCAAACCGGCGCACATTCGAGACTCCAACAGAACCATGCTCCGAGTGCTACTCAAGTAAGTACTGATAGTTTATTGAAAACGATCATCATCATTCAACTGAAGACATCCACTGCTGGAAATAGGCTTCCTCTAAGTATTGCCGCAACGAAAGGATCTGTGTTTCCCATATCCAGCGGTTTATTATCCTACTACTAGGCAAGAATATTAATCACCACGTTTGCTTACTATGAATTGACGATTTCAGAACATCGTAAGTTCAGATCTCCTCACAAAACCTAACCATAACTGACAGTCAGTGATGTCAAAGATAAACTTAGAGAAAATAACAGTGTTTTAAAGAGTTTTGCCATGTCGTTATAAATGTCAGTTCATGGCATAGACATATATATATGGACTGGAAATACCATAGACATATATATATGGACTGGAAATACCTACGAAAAAAGGGTGCCTACCTACAACTCATATTGTCTCAAAAAATGGCTGCCATTGCTAGGGTTGTATCAATCAAGGAACATTGGTGTTACTATAACGAGTATCGATACTAAATACGAGTCGTACTAGTTATCACGTTTGGATCATAATATAGTATACTAACTTATAGTCCGTTCTAACTAAGGTTGCCTACTTTATAGTAACGTATCCTAGTTTATTTTCGATAAACATACTTTATAATTTTGCATAAAAATACAGTATGCGAAAATACTTTATTTCTAATCTTTTGTTATGCGTAAAAGACTCATATGAACTATTTATCGATAGGTACAGACGCCAGCACATCAAGCTACCCGAAACTGTCAAATTATCGCAATCAACTTTCTTCCCTGAAAATAAAATTAATGTCAAGTGTTTTTTTCGGCATAGAATTAAAAAACACTTTTTAATTGCATCACGTTTACGTATTAAAGTGAAGGAAAACAGCGTGAAGAGATATGTATCCATATGCCCAAAAACAGGTGCTTTCGCATATTATACCTTTGGGTTGGAAGGCCAGAGAGCAGTAGTTTCTGTTAGGTATGCGGACCCTAGTGAAAAACAAGATAATCACTAGGGTGAATGAATAATATAAACTTCCCATCACATTCTCCGTGAATGGGATGGGATGCTTATATTATTGTGTTAATGAGTGGTGGAGTAAAAATAAAATAAAAGTATTTTTTTTTGCCTTTGTTTATTGGTATGATAATGATTAACAAATATAACGTTCAATTATCGTTCAAATATAACGTTTGATTAGTAAAATAGGCTTACAAAAGTAATACTTTGCGAATGCGATGCTTTGGGCATCTTTTGTGATTGGTCCAAGGCATTCAATTGTATTCTTCATGAAACCTTAATCAGGAAACTTCGCCACTACGGAATCCGGAACCCTCTCTGAATCTTCTCACTTCTTACTTCAGTGATAGGATTCAGAGAGTTGATGTTAACGGGAAAAGGTCACCCGGATCTGTAGTAAGAATGGGGGTCCCCCAGGGCTCAATACTTGGACCATTTTCATTTATTATTTATATCAATGACTTGCATTACCTCATAAAGGATGAACATGATATAGTGTTTTTTGCAGATGACACTTCACTTTTATTTAAACTCAAACGTCAACAGCTGGTTACTGACAGTATAAATAGTGCCCTCGCAAAAGTAGTAAACTGATTTAATGTTAATAATCTACTTCTTAACGAAAAAAAAAACGAAATGTATTAAATTTACGATACCAAATGTTAGACAAGTAGAAACTAGTGTTCTCATAAAGGGTGAAGAGTTAAAACCCGAAAATACCACAGTATTCTTAGGCATAACTTTGGATGCCAAGCTTCAAGGGGCCCCCATATAGATAAATTGTCAAAAAAACTTAGCTCTGCAGCATACGCCGTTAGGAAAATTCGTGACTTAACTGATTTAGAGACAGCCCGTTTAGTTTACTTTAGTTATTTTCATAGTGTGCTGTCATACGGTATTCTGTTGTGGGGAAATGCCGCCGATATTCAGACAATTTTAATTTTACAAAAAAGGGCAATTCGTTCCATTTATAAATTAAGTCCCAGACACTCCCTCAGAGACTTTAAAGGGATTAATATAATGACTGTGCCTTCTCAGTACATTTATGATAACCTTTTGTATGCACATAAAAATATAATCTGTTTAAAAATACAGTGATATACATATATAATATAAATACTAGGAACAAACACAAATTTGTTGTTCCTACAACAAGGCTGACGTTTCATAAGTGCCCATGTAGGTTTATGTGAAAGAAAATATTTTGATTTTGGTGCTGTGAACCACGGGCCGGACCTAGCAAGGTCAATCGGAGCTAATAAGACGCAGGACTATTTATGTTAACATAGCAGAATATATCGATATCGTTCCAGCGGAGGAACTAGTTCCGGAAACTATTGGGCAACGGTACAACACTATTCTATTATGACATATTATTGTAAACAAACGAATGAATTAACAAAATAATAAAAAGGTCTGTTAAACGGAAATTCACCCAAATATCAATACTTTAGCCATAAATTCATGATCGCGTTACAATTATATCATCGAATGTCTATTATTGTATGTGTTATTGCATGAAAACCGGCTACTAACCTGTGCAAAGAAAGTTGAGGTTGATTTTCATTCTTCCTTGCACCACACTTCACAATACAACACACAGGCATGTTGAATTGCTGTTTTTCAACATTTACATGCAGTTTTAAAGGTAAAGTCCTCGTAATTTTCTCGCAAATCTCAATAATACAAAAAATAAACAACCATTTGACAGCTGAACTACCACGAAACTTGGCGACAAAGATGGCTGCTCTGGCACCTACCTACAACCGTGTATAGAATAACAGGGCATCTCCTGTTATATCCCATCTCAATGGGAAATACCTACGAAAAAAGGGTGCCTACCTACAACTCATATTGTCTCAAAAAATGGCTGCCATTGCTAGGGTTGTATCAATCAAGGAACATTGGTGTTACTATAACGAGTATCGATACTAAATACGAGTCGTACTAGTTATCACGTTTGGATCATAATATGAGTATTTCTCACGAAAGATGTACACGTAACGAAAAAGTTGTTATGAAATATTGTAACGAAATAGTTTGCAAAGTAACGAAATAGTAAACTAAACTTTATAACATACTATTTCGTTACGTGACGAAAAACAACGAAACAGTAAAAGGAATTATAACCCATAACCTGTAAAAGAAGTAGATTTTTTGTCCAAAATGAATTTTAATAATGTAATTCGCTTAAACAATTATACTAACATACATTTTAATTAACTTGATATATAATTCAGAAGTACTACCCCGAAAAAAGTAATATTTTTCTTTCGTATCGAAACAGTAAAACCGCCGGCGCACTAAGAAAATCTAGTTTTTGACTGAAAAAATATATGGCGCTGATATTTACCATCGCCCAATAAGAACGCTTTTAGTGTTTCCAGTACAAAATACTACAGATTCATTGAGAAATTAAAAAAATTACTGAGAAATGGCGTGACTAAAGAGTACGTGACTAAAAAGTAAAAAAGGTGAGATATTTTGTTTATTGCGTGAAACGTAATATATTTTAAAGAAAGCAGGATACAATCAACTTTGAACCTTAAACTAGATTATACGAAGGCGCTAATTACAGAAAATTAGAACGTTAGACATACGTCAAGTAGTATTTTTTGAAGCGGCAAAGTCGTTGGTACCCATTGAGACAAAAAGATTTTGTATGGAAAAGTAAATCATGATAGTGACAACTTGAAGCGTTACACAATTTTATGAAGTATTTTCGGTCTTTGCGATATCTAATCCTAATCAGGAGTATATTTCTTCATCCCTTCGCAAATATCTTGCAAGAAGTTTCATCATTTTATTTTAATATTTTGACTCAAACTTTTGGGACATGTTTTTTTCCACAAATGTATGTACATACAACTATTTTGAGAAATACTCATATAGTATACTAACTTATAGTCCGTTCTAACTAAAGTTGCCTACTTTATAGTAACGTATCCTAGTTTATTTTCGATAAACATACTTTATTTTGCATAAAAATACAGTATGCGAAAATACTTTATTTCTAATCTTTTGTTATGCGTAAAAGACTCATATGAACTATTTATAGATAGGTACAGACGCCAGCACATCAAGCTACCCGAAACTGTCAAATTATCGCAATCAACTTTCTTCCCTGAAAATAAAATTAATTCCAAGTGTTTTTTCGCCACAGAATTAAAAAACACCTTTTAATTGCATCACGTTTACGTATTAAAGTGAAGGAAAACAGCGTGAAGAGATATGTATCCATATGCCCAAAAACAGGTGCTTTCGCATATTATACCTTTATTATTATACCTATTATACCTTATAATATGTATGTATTTAGAAATATATATGTATGTTTATCAGCTGTCTTAGTACTCATAGCACAAGCTCTGCTTAGTTTGGGACTAGATGGCGTTGTGTGAAAGTTGTGGAATATGATTTATTTATTTATTATTATTTTTATATATGTAATTAATATATATCTATTTATTTATTTCAGGCCAAACAGCCAGGCTATTATTAATCAATCATTTTAATACACATTTACCAAAAATGCTGTGGGAACAGAGTTATCATGTAATCTCATTACATCAAGTGTTCTATTGAAACAGCTTTCTTCAAAGTGAAGTGAACAGAGGTACCATTCTTTATGTCGGGGATTAATATTTTCTTCACCAATAGCCTCTAACCACTTTTTCTTTAGTTCTTCCTTTTTAGGAAACCTATAAAATGTGCAATAATTTTGGTTACAGCTATATTATATTAGCATATGAAACTAAAATCAATAGGAAACGTCAGAAGCTATGTGCACGGTTCCAATTGGTGGTTTCTATGGAGAAGAGTCGGCAAGAAACTCCACGGTTACTCAAAATAATTGGCTTTTACAATGTTAATAGGTAGGGGAGGACAGTGTAGGCCTGTCAACAAGTACCAGGTACTTAAAAAAATAGAAGACATTGTAAAAGCCAATTGTTTTTAAAAGAGTAACCGTGGAGTTTCTCGCTGGTTCTTCTGCATAAGAAACCACCATTTGGAACCGTGCATCTAGCTTCTGACGTTTCATAAGTGCCCATGTAGGTTTATGTGAAAGAAAATATTTTGATTTTGGTGCTGTGAACCACGGGCCGGACCTAGCAAGGTCAATCGGAGCTAATAAGACGCAGGACTATTTATGTTAACATAGCAGAATATACCGATATCATTCCAGCGGAGGAACTAGTTCCGGAAACTATTAGGCAACGGTACAACACTATTCTATTATGACATATTATTGTAAACAAACGAATGAATTAACAAAATAATAAAAAGGTCTGTTATACGGAAATTCACCCAAATATCAATACTTTAGCCATAAATTCATGATCGCGTTACAATTATATCATCGAATGTCTATTATTGTATGTGTTATTGCATGAAAACCGGCTACTAACCTGTGCAAAGAAAGTTGAGGTTGATTTTCATTCTTCCTTGCACCACACTTCACAATACAACACACAGGCATGTTGAATTGCTGTTTTTCAACATTTACATGCAGTTTTAAAGGTAAAGTCCTCGTAATTTTCTCGAAAATCTCAATAATACAAAAAATAAACAACCATTTGACAGCTGAACTACCACGAAACTTGGCGACAAAGATGGCTGCTCTGGCACCTACCTACAACCGTGTATAGAGTAACAGGGCATCTCCTGTTATATCCCATCTCAATGGTTCATGGACTGCATGTAGGTAACTTAGGTGTTATACAACATGTCCCTGAATTAACACACGGCCTCTGAAGTGGTCATTGTATTCATCATTATGAACAACTTTTACTATGTATAGGACCAAACCTGAAATCGCAAAAAAATATCAGCTGATCCCTACATTTATGTTCGCATAAATCGTCAAAATGTAGGGAACATGTGTTTGTTTTTTTGCGATTACAGGTTTGTTTCAGGTTTCAGCTTTATAGTTTAAGTTGTTCATAATGATGAGTACAATGACCCCTTAAGAGGTTGTGTGTTAATTCTGGGACATGTTCTATACCTACCTACCGCTCATTAAAGATTAGTGTTAATTATTTTTTTACGTAATACGTTTTGTGCCAAGTATTCGATACGATTGACGGATGAATATAAGTGCTTCATATAAGTATGATAATGTTCTATTTTGAGATACAACATGTGTTTATGATTCTGATGCGAGTTTGATAGATCATTATCATCTGCCTAGCCTTTTCCCAGCTATGTTGGGGTCGGCTTCCAGTCTAACCGGATGCAGCAGAATACCAGTATTTTACATGGAGCGACTGCCTATCTGACCTCCACAACCCAGTTACTGGGTAATACGATACGCCTTGGTAAGACTGGTTGTCAGACTTTCGGGCTTCCGACTACCCGTAACGACTGTCAAAGATCTATGAATGACAGTCGGGACCAACGGCTTAACGTGCTTTCCGAGGCACGGAGGGGTCTCGGTATGTAAAGATGGTCATCCATCCACAGACCAACCGCGGCAAGCGTAGCTAAACCTGATAGATCGACCTGTGTGGCTGTTATTATTTAGCCACGGGCCCCTCTTCGAGTTTGATAGATCAAGAAGAAAAAATAGTATTTCATTGTTGTTACTTGTTGTATCTACCTCATTGGTCTGGTATTCGCAAGTGCGACTGCTGAGCGTGGGATCGTAGGTTCGACCTCAGATCGGGCAATGTGTTATTGGATGTTTTCACTTTAAAATTCTTAGTTAACATTCGATGCCTGGATTTCCGGATATTAGCAAAAAGACTCCTATCGAACTTAAACATAACTTTAGCATCTGTGGGTATACTATACACCTATGCCTCCCCTTCGAGGATATCAGGCGTGATGTTATGTTGTTATTTTCCCAGAGAGCACGGCTACGACAGCATAGACTGCGGCATAGCTCGCGACACTCCGCCAGAGTTAGTGGCAGGCATAGCCGCCGCGCTCAAGTTAGCCGACGTGCTCGTGTGCACCGGCGGCGTGTCTATGGGCGAGAAGGATCTGCTCAAACCTGTGCTGCTCAAGGTAAGAGAGCATAGACGCGGCATAGCTCGAGATACTCCGCCAGAGTTAGTGGTGGGCTTGGCCGCCGCGCTCAAGTTAGCCGACGACGTGCTCGTGTGTATGAGCGAGAAGGATCTGCTCAAACCTGTACTACTCGAGGTGAGAGAGCGTAGACGCGGCCAGAGATATTGGCGGGCATAGCTGCATACAAATAGAAATTTCAGCTGGCTCACCAATGGATTGTGGATCGCAGGTTCAATGCCTGCTCAGAACAAATACGAGTAAATGGTTCACATATTATAGCTTCGGGG